>SJYV01026763.1:0-13052 GCA_006410875.1 Neotragus pygmaeus | reverse complement strand
TCTGGTTCGGCTGGGAGGGGACCCCAGCACCGCTCCGCAAAGCCGGGACCCCTTTTGCTATCTCCTCGCTACCCGAGACCCGTATAAGCAGATTGTCCCCCTCCCAGGCTCTTCAGTTTACACTTATCCCACCCGTGCCCCCATCAGGAACCCCTCCCGAATTCCTTTCCCAGCCCCATTCAAACACCTGTCCCTTACTCTGCCCCCTTGGGAAGTCGAGGCACGGGAAATGTCTCCTGATGCCTTCTCTGGGCATCTGCTCCTCCAGATCCACGTTCTTCCTGCCCAGACCCCCAGCGCACCCCGAGTGGCCCTCCCTTTCCACTGCGCTCTGGGGAAGTCCACCCCTCCCCCTCTGGCCGAAGCCGCAGAGCGGTCAGCGTCGGTGGCCGCAGCAATCTTGGGGGTGGGGCTACGGAGGGGACCGTGGAAGGGGGAGGGTAATGGGACTCGGAGGCTCCCCTAGAATGAGGACTGGGGAAATATGCAAGTGTGAGGTGACGTGCCTAAACTCGGGCTATTAGAAGGTCCCCCAATCACCTGTCCTCTGGGCGGCATGGAGCTGTGGCCCCAACACATTACCGGTGACAAACATATTCACAGAGTCACACGGGTCCCCACCCCGCGAAGCCGCGCGGTGTCACGGCCTGTATCACACGCCCTCGCAGTGCCACACTCTCTGTTACACTCACACTCACCGACTCACACACGGTGTCACACGCAGTGTCTCACACACTCGATAACTCAGTTTCTCCCACTCAGTTTTGGCTCTCTGGCGCCATCTAGAGGTGGCTGAGCGGCCTGGGAATTCCTTTTTCGTCGCTCAGGGTTTGGTACCTGAGGCTCTTAAGTACCCCAGTCCAATACGACCTCCAGCCTTTTGCCATGGATAAGCCAACGCAGAGGGTTGAAGTTCAGAAGAGTGAGAAAGGCTGTGTTTCTGGCAAGGCCTGGCACTGGGTGTGGAAAGGTCTAATACGGGATGACCGATATCTGCGTCTCTATTTGCCTTGGCCTCTGACTCCTCCCTATCCACCCGCATTTTCCCATCCCTATCACTCTTCTACCCCTTGTCTCTTTCCTCTGCTGTCTCCCCTTCTGACACCTGGATTCTCGGTGGAGCCCTCCTCAGGATAAGGGTGGGCTCTCGGGCCAGCTAAGGGCTGGCCAAGATCTCTCCGAGAGCAGCTCCCTCTTCATTGGACTCCCTTTCTGGCCTGGGCCCTGCTCTAGTCTGCACCCCTAGCCCTCAGCCCTAGAATCCCAGGTTGGGGGCTCTTGGTGGGAGATGAGGTGAGCTAGTGGCAGGCAAATCTGTCCTCTGTCCCTTGCAAAACTCACACTCTCCCCATCACTGAGCACAGCTCCACGGGAGGAATCAGTGGCCCAGAGACAAGAAATCTTCCACAGAGGAGCTGCCCCAGCCTNTGGTGGGAGATGAGGTGAGCTAGTGGCAGGCAAATCTGTCCTCTGTCCCTTGCAAAACTCACACTCTCCCCATCACTGAGCACAGCTCCACGGGAGGAATCAGTGGCCCAGAGACAAGAAATCTTCCACAGAGGAGCTGCCCCAGCCTCCCTGCCCCCAGCATGTGCCTGCTGCCCGCTGCAGCAAACCCTCCCCGGTCTGCTTGCTGGGAGCCATTCAAAGGCTCCTCTGTTCTCCTCCCTTGCTCAGGGCTGAGCAAGATAGGCAGCCGCAGAGCTGGGCAGGAAATGCTAATCTCCCAGATGTTCTCCTCCGTCCTCCCTACTCTACCACCATCAAGCCCAAATCCTGCACCAAGTGGTCGGAGCAGAACAGGGCCGGCGCAAGGCCAGGGTGTGTCTACTCTTCTCCTTGCCCTCTATCCCTTCCTAACCCGCTGCCAGGCTGGGCACTCTGGAGGACCTGAGCCTGGGACAGTGTAGCGATGAGGATGAGGCTGTTTTCCCAAAGAAGGAGGGCAGGCAGAGGTCAGAGACCGGGAGGTTACATCTGAGAAAAGAAGCCAGGTTCCTGGCCCCATACCAAACTGGGAGGAGGACCTGACTGACAAGTAGGATATGAGGTCAAGTTCTAAACTGATGGTGCCTGAGATTCCAGCTGAGAGTATGACTGGGGATTGGACCCTGGGTGATGCTTGGTGTGGGAGTGGTTGGAATGCTTGGGGCCTAAGGCTCTTGCTGTGATATGCATGTGCCTGGGATGGACTGTGACTAAGAAAGTTAGGATGGTATAGATCCTGGCATAGTAACACAAAAAAATTACAGCTGGGACACTGTTGTGATGCTATGATGCTGGTGTGCTTAGGCTATTGCCAGAACAATCAGATTATGAGAGAGGTCGTTGTGTGTGTTCATGTGGAAAGGAGGGCTGTAGCTGAAATGCTGTAAGCTTTGAAGCTGAAGATGTGAGGCTGGCATACCTGAGACTGGCTATAGCTGAGAAGCTGTTCTCTGTTCATATGACGTAGATAAAACTGTAACTGGATCCATAGCTTAGGTCCTAGGAGATGAGAGGCTGTTGCTAGGAGCCTGTACCTGAGAGGAAGGCTGTTACCTGGGATAAGAGCAGAGCTACTGTTGTGTATAGGACTGTAGCTGAGTTGCTATTGGTCCTGAAACTATAGCTGTGATGACAGCATACTGGGGATTGGCTATAGCTAAGATGCTGTTGCCCAGGCTTGTGGCTGGTCTATTACTGTGTTCAGGACTCTAGCTGGGATGCTGTTTTGCCTGCAGCCATAGCTCTGAAGCTCAAATGTAGCTGGGAGGCCATTTCCTAGTAATATAGCTGGACCACTCTTGTCTGGGGGATGGAGCCCAGACTCCGTTGCCTAGGCGATGAGAAGCTGTTCCCTGGGAAGCTGTTCTGGGAGGCAGGATGCTACCTGAGATGGGAGCTGATCTGCTGTTGGAGCTGATCTACTGTTGTACTTGGGACGGCTCCCGAGCGGCTGTTGCGTCTGTGGCTGGCTGCATGGGGGAAGGCGAATGAATTCTGCCTGGAGGTCTGGGAGATGCCAGGAGCCCAAAGCTGGGTGGGGGCTGCTGCTCTGGGAGGCTTCAGCAGCTGCTTTGCTGTGAAGCTGGGAAGCCTGTTTTCATTACTGTTTTAACTCTTTTTTTAACCTTGTTTTTCTCTCGGCTGCACTTTTGCTCACTCATTAATTTTGGTATTTTTCTCACGGTGCCTCAGCCCCTGTCACGGCTGCCATGGCAACAGGAGACAGTTTGCACAGCGCCAAAATATCTGATCAAAAAATAACCAAAATAAGCAAACACCAAAATGACTGTTCTGGGGGCTCTGGCCGAGGGAGAGCCAATGGCTCAAGTCCAGGAAACTCTAGGCTCCCAAGGGACCCGTTTTCTTCCCCAGGGAAGCTTTGCTAAACCTTCTGATAACCTCGGAGGCCCCTTCCCAAGGGAATCCCCCCAACAAATTCTCCCAGGACTCTAATATTTCCAATGGTCCCTGCCCAAGAGGTACTGAGATGTGAGAACTGGGGTTCACTCCCAGGAGCTGAGTCAAACCTCTAAGAAGCTCCTTCCCTGCCCTCACCATACATGTCTGCACTACTCCATCCACCCCTCTTCTGGCCCTCCCTCCTTCCTCAGGCTTCTTTTACTTCCTCTCCTCCCAACCCCTGCTTGGCCACCTCCACTCTCTTCTTTTCATACCCCAGCATCCTGACAGGTTGGATAGAGGGGAGGAAACTGCAGCCTCCAGACCCACCCCCAACTCTTCAACAGAGATATGAGGAGAGATGCCACAAAAGCACCTGACTCTCCTAGACTCTGGCCGCCCCCAGCCCCAGCTGCCTGAATACCACACCCACTCTGATTTCCCCCCAATAGCATTCTAGTTTCCTGGGGACCTCCTTCTCTCAAGTGGGCGTGTCCTCAGGAGGAGTAGAACAATAGAGCCTCAGGTGGAAAAGGCAGGGGCAAAACTCTTGGTACTACCTGTTTCGCTTCTTCACCCACCAATTACTCCTCTGAGGGGGCTTGTCTAGATTTCTAGAGCACTAAGAACCAGAGCAACAGGAAGGCACCCTTCAACTCTGCCTGAGTCACATCACAAAATTATATTTCTGGCTTCTCTTCTTCGTGCCCCTCCAGCAGTGAAAATTTCACTCCCAACAGGTCTTTGTCCCCCTCTGAGAGCTAGAACTCACTTTCTGCTCCTTATGTACAATTCCTATAGCCCTCTCCCCACCAACAGCAATAGTGGCCTTGGCCTCCTGGCAGAGCCTTCCTGGGCCTGTTACCATAGAAACCGGATAGTCTGTGCAGTGTGAGATGGGGAGGGGAGACAGGAGCAGGGAGGAGGGACCAGACCTCAGGGACAGCCTTAGAAGAAGGGACCTGGGCACTGAGAGGAGGACGCTGCCCCATCCAAAGGGAGGGGGGACCTTGATATGGAGAGGGGAGACAGAATCTTTGTAGTTCTGTCCCTACACAGCTTTCTCTGTTGCCTCCCAAGGAGGCACACAACTGTCTCCTCACCTGGCACAGAGAAGGGGAGTTCCTCTTTCCCCACACCCCTAAAATCCTTCTTTACCAGGAACTTTCTGATCTGGGATGATTCTCTTTCCCAGGAGGCACCAGTCTTAGTCTAAGACCAGGATCATAGGATACCTTCCCTCCCTCAAGAGCTACGTAATCGCCCCAGACCAGTGACTCTGTGCTCTGAAAGCTGGGCAGCCCTGGGATCCTGTGGCCGCTGCTGACCCCGTGGCGTGCAGCTCTGAAAGGCCCCATTCATCTCTGGGGGCTGAAGGCACCATTGTCCCTGGCGGGGGGTGGTGGAGTCAGTGGGGGGTCTCGACTCAGAAGGAAGGAATGTGTCTGGAGAAGTTGCCCCCAGGGCTCCAGTCTCCAGGTCCCCACCACATCTCCATCGGGACCCCCTCACGACCCCAAGCCCTCTCCCCCACTGCTCCCTGCAGCCTTTGCACTTCTCCTAAGGGTGGGAGTTGCCGCGGTTTGGGGTAGAAGCCTCGCCCCAACTCTCTGGCTCTCTCTGAAGAAATATTTCTGGGGCTGGGAGCTGTCCAGCACCTCGGATCCTGACAGACCAACGAATCGCCTAGGCGCCATCACACTAGAAGGGGCTCCGGGCCAGACTCAGCTGGCTGGGAGCTTGGGAGTTCTCCTCCACCTAGGCTAACACTGCAAACCACACCTAGCCTGGGTGGGCATGGGTGCAGCTCTGGACGTGGGCATCCATAGGTGCTGAGAACTGACCCAAGGAGCAAGTTGACTCCTGCCCTATCTGAGGAGAATTGAAGGGTCAAGTGCCACCGGGCCACTCCCCTGGAATGCTGTCTCTGATAGAGTTAAAGAAAAAAACTGGGAGAGGTCAGGCCCTGCCTCCCTTCCCCCCATCTCTGCCTTGCCTCTGTTTCTGTTTTCCTAACTCTCTCCACCCTCCTCCTCTCTTTCCCTCCCTGCTGGGTTGGGGGCTGCTGAATTATCATTTCCCAGCTCCGCTAATGTGCTCCCTGCTGCGGGGAGGGATCATAATTCTGGGAGATGATTAAGTTTCAAATTGTTTTTCTGTGTGTTGTTGAAGATGAGGCTTTAATATGGTCCCTCCCCAGATAGGGAACCTGGCCTGGCCCCAGCTGCTTTCCTTATCCTCCTTTGCCAGCCCTCTCCTCTCTGATAGACCGGGTCTGGGCACATGTCCCTTTGTGTGCCCTCTGAACTTATACGGGGGATGGGGGGTGGTGGACCTACCTTTGACTCAAACAGGAATATATATAATGTGGTGGTGAGAAATACTGGTTTTGAAGTCAGACAAGTCAGGATTCAAGTCCTAACTCTGCCACTTACTATCTGTGTGATCTTGGATGAGTTAAACTGTCTGAGCCTCAGTTTCTTCATGAATAAAATGAAGATATTTTAACAGTTGCCTCATAGAGAGCTTTGTGTGTTTAAATCCATAATGCATGTCAAATGCTTAGCAGAGTGCCTGGCTCATGGTAAAACTTGGTAAATATTAGTGGTTACAAGTATGTACATACCCCATCCTGTGTGATCCTGCCTCCCCCATCTTTCCTAACTTTGTTCTTCAGTTTAGTAAATGTATATCTAATGCCTGCTATTTTCCAGGCATTGTGCACTAGAAATCAAGTTATTCAGGAGTGAGGAGGTTGGTTTTCTTGCTTATCTTCCCTTAAGTACCCCTTCATTCGCCTCCTTTCCTCTTTTCAATTTAAGTTCACTCCCAGTTTACTCTCCCATATATTTCTAGCTCTTCCTTCATTGTTCCTACTTCATTCATTCTCTGCAGTCTTATCACTTCACCTTGATTCTTATCCTCCTAACACACACACACACACACACACACACACACACACACACCCCTTTTATCTTCAACATGATTCTCCATCCCATTTGGGGCCATCATACTAATAAAAGGGGCTGAACTTTCAAGCTAGGAGAGAGAATCCCGAGTCATGCTCTGTGTGTATGTGTGCGTGCGTGTGTGTTTGTATCTAAGGATCACACATATTCAGTGTGCATTCAATGGTGGATCTGTAACAGACTTCTGAACTCACACATTTGAACTGTGTACTTATTTGCCTTCTGTCCCCTTTGTATAAGCCTTACAGGCCTTGAAATATGTCTATTTCTTTTCATACTATCTACATACTCTGCCCCGCTTCTATCTTTGTTATACCCTAATTGGGAAAGCCTACTGGTTGTCAGTAACAGATTTATGATAGTGTATTTTTGTTTTTGCTCGACTGGTTTCTTACCTACCCTTCATTATACTGACCAGTTTGTCCAAGAAGTCTTTCCACAACTCTTTGAGGGCTTGATTCAGTGCAGGAAACAGAAACTACTCTAGGTGTTTTAAACTGAAGGGAATTTAATATAGGGAATTGAGTCCTTACAAAAATATTTTTAAAGATTTGTGGAGTGGACCCCTAGAAGCTGTACCAAGAGGGCTAGGACATAGTCTATAATCAGAAATGGGGACTCAAAAGGCCACCATTGGTACTACTGAATTAAAGAACACATTGCCAAAGCTTTGCCATCTAGGAATTAGGAAGAAGAGACCAGGAAGCTGGAATAACTGTTGCAGGAGAACGGCACCTCTCCAGAATCCTGCTTACCAGCAGAAAGCCCAAAATAGTAGAAAGAAGGCTTTTTCCACTTTCTGCCTTCCAGTTACACAAGTGCACTTAACTGTAAGGGAGTCAGGGAAATGTAGTCTAGCTTTCTAGTCTCTAGAACACAGTAGAAGAAAGTAACAATAGAGGATGCATGCCCACTGACCCTATTTAACACTAATTTGGACCTTGCCCTTTAGCAGTTCACAGACTAGAGGAGAAAACACCAGGATCAATAAAGGCTAAAAAGATGAGACAGAAAATATCTGTGACAGACCAAATTTCAGCCACATGGCGTCTGGGACCTTAATGGTCTTAAACTGAGTCCAGACCTACTTTGGAGCTCAGGCTCTGCTAATCACTGGAGGAATAAAACTGAGGTGAGCACACGAGGGAGAGGTGGGGAAAAAAGAGACCATGACCCGGTGTCAACAATAGTTCTCATTTTCTAGATGAGGCTCTACACAATAATCCAGGACCCTAAGTGAGATCCCAAGAAAACAGCCCATGCTCCGTAGTAGATCCTCCCTCATACTGGCTGGGCTGGGTTTATGTGACCCTGTGTCGCTCATCTGTCACTTACCTCAAACCATCAGTCTAAAATAAGCCCTCAGCATCACCACTGGGGGAATAGAAGTCCAGAGAGAAGGCTAAAATGGGCCCGAATTTCAAGCAGGAGGGCCTGAACCTGCGCATGTTTTCCTGGGGAATATCCAGGAACTGGCACCTTCTAGCAGTATGTATCTGCTTCCTCCTGCAATTCCAGATGTTTTGGCATCTTTCCTCTTCTTTGAGCTGAGTCTAGGTGCTTCTAGGACAAGATCCCAAATAAATCCCAAGTTTATAAATGGTGTCAGTTTCTATCTTCTGAGTAAGTATGAAAGTCTAAGGATAAGGGATAGACTGGCATTTCCTCATGGGCTTAAAACTGTTGTTCAGTCACTAAGTTGTGTCTGACTCTTTGTTACCCCATGAACTGCAGCACACCAGGCTTCTCTGTCCTTTACTATCTTCCTGAGTTTGCTCAAACTTATGTCCATTGAGTTAGTGATGTTATCTAACCATCTCATCCTCTGCTGCCCTCTTCTCCTCTTGCCCGCAATCTTTCCCAGCATCAGAGTCTTTTCCAGTGAGTCGGCTCTTCACATCAAGTGGCTAAAATATTGGAGCTTTGGCATCAGTCCTTCCAATGAATATTTAGGGTTGATTTTCTTTAGGATTGACTGATTTGATCTCCTTGTAGTCCATGGTCCACTGGAGTAGGGAATGGCAAACCACTTCAGTATTCTTGCCTCAAGAACCCCATGAACGGTATGAATAGGACTTAAAATGGAAGGTAGTATATGCCGGTGGGTTAAAAACTTGGCCTCTAGAGTCCTGTCCTGGCTCAACTCCTTCCTAGTTTGGTCCTCGGTTACCTTGGGCCAATGACACAATCTCTCTGAGCTTGTTCCCCATCTGTAAAGGGGAATAATACATACTTGCCTCTCAAGACGGTTGGAGAACTAATTGAAATAATTATATATGTAACTATTGTTAAGTGCTTGATTCAGTTCTTGGCACATAGTAAGCTTTCAGTAAATACCAGCTGTTAGTATTTTGTTATTATTATTGATGTCATACTTTCTCAGCAACAAACAGCTTCCATTTTATTTACCAGGAGACATCTAGAAGAGGGGCTTCCCCATACAAGGCTTGCTCTAGAAGTATGAGTTCTTGGTCATGATTGGGAAAAGTGGGGAGCCAGACCAGGCAGGATGCCCCTCTTTCTTCCAGCTGAGAAGTCTCTGTCAGCTTAAATCCTTAAAGTGCTGTCACCGTGTGGACCTATTCAAACATCTTAACATCACCCAGGGAAGTGGATCTGATGTCACTCTGGCAGGTAAGGAAAGGCAAGACTGGTGATATTCACAGGCCCAGGATTTTAAAAGTTTGGAATTATCTGCTCTGACCTTTTGTGCCCCCTTTTCTCCTTTCCTTTCCTCAAACCCTCCAATTTCATTTAAATTTTATTGAACATCTACTATGTACCAGGCAACATGTTAGGCACTAGGGGTACAGTGAAGGTCAGAGAGAAAGACAGCCCCTAACCTACTGGAGCTCTCAGTTTTATTGCAGCCACAAACTATGCAACTATAATGACACAAATAATCATTTAATTACAGTTATAGTGGTTGCATCTAAGGAAAATGACAGGAGTAATGAGAGTGGATGATGGAGGAACTTAACCTCCCTTGTTAGTCTAGAGGAAGAGGGAGCGGGCAAGAAAGGCCAGATCAGACCTGAAGAATGAGTAAGAGTCAGCCAGCCACGCAGGGGGAAGTGCCCTGGGCAAAGGGAGTTCCTGCCAAAATGTTAGATGATAACTTTATGGTGTGTTGCCTTCACCAAAGGTATTTGATTCTTGACTGGGGACTCCCAAAGGGATAAATATTTAACGGTGGGGTTTTTGAGAGACATGTGACCAGCTGATAGGGTAAGGAGGCCTTCTCAGCAGCATTCGAACCACACCATGTGTCCAGGAAGCCTATCTCTGGGTATGTGTTCTGTGTTAAAATGTAAATGCATGTTTGAGACTGTGAATGTAGGTGCAGGTGTGTATGAATAAATGCAGAGCTATAACTAATAATTTTGACATCTGAGCCACGCAGCAGAAACATATCTTTAAATCCAGGGATATGCCAATTCATGGGGGAGATGCAGGAGAACCAAGAAGGAAAACTTCCCCTGCATACACATAGAGCCCCACACCCTTGACCTTGGACATCCCAGATCATCCATCTCTGCCAAGTGTCAGGGGCAGGCTAAGCAGCCCTGCTAGCGAAGCATTGGTATTGAAGGTGGGAGANATACAGTCAGCAAAAACAAGACCAGGAGCTGACTGTGGCTCAGATCATGAATTTCTTATTGCCAAATTCAAACTTAAATTGAAGAAAGTAGGAAAAACCACTGGACCATTCAGGTATGACCTAAATCTAATCCCTTATGATTATACAGTAGAAGTTAGAAATAGATTTAAGGGACTAGATCTGATAGACAGAGTGCTGATGAACTATGGACGGAGGTTCATGACACTGTACAGGAGACAGGGATCAAGACCGTCCCCTAGAGAAGGAAATGGTAATCTGCTCCAGCATTCTTGCCTGGAAAATCCCATGCTAGAAGAGCCTGGCAGGCTATAGTGCGTGGGGTCACAAAGAGCCAGACACGACTGAGCTACTATACAAAGATGGCTCTGGAGCCTAAAGTGTCATTTAATTTAGTCCCTGTCTTTCAATTTCCAAAGTTCCTAGAAGAATTTGAGTGGCCTTGCCTGAGTCAATTGCCCACTTTTGGTTTAGTTACGAAGGGAGTGGATCATATGCTTTCAGGGCTGCTTAGCAAATATGTTCTCCAAAAATGTGGTATGGGCAAGAGAGAATGATGGATATNGCATACCTTTACTAAGACTTTGAATGTACGCATACATCTATATGTGTGTGAATGCTGACTGCGCATACTTATGTGGCTATGAATAGGTGTTTGGGACCAGTGTCAACTGTGAGAACTAAGAGTCTGGGGCTGGCAGGAATGTTCTTGTGTTCCTCCTCTCCCATTATGCCTGTCTCCACTGATCTCATGAGATGCAGAGGCTAGGATTATCTGCTGGTCAGGGCTGAGTCCTTTCATATTCACGGACCGAAAATGTACTGACCACAAGGCAAGCAGAAATAATATGCTCACCTTCACCTCTATCCCATAAAGCAAGTGGAACCTGGGCCCTCTGCAGTGAATGAGCTTCAATAATTCATCCCAGCTGCGGGTATGGTATTGACATAAAGCTAATTTAACACTGGGGAAGCCAAGGGAGGTGAGGAGCAATTATGCCTTCACCTGCAGCCTGGTCACTCTGCTGGCTCTCTGATGCTATGTTGGAAAGCAGAATCACCCCTCTCCAAGGGGGAGGTCACTTGTCCCTTTCCCTCCTTGTAGGCAGTTGACTTTCTGAGGCTGTTAAGATGATGTTCTATTTTCTTCTTGAGAATATTCTTGAATAGAGGCTTCCCATCCCCATTTCAGGACTTGAACTTCCCAAAAGTGACAGGGATGTTTCTTATGTCAGACCAGGTTCTCCTTTATCTCTTTCTCAGGCATCAAAACCATTGGCACTTTCTATAGGGTGTGATGGGTTTTAGAGAAGTGAGATTGAGAGTTTTGCTGGACAGAGGGAATCTGTGGTTAATGTTTTAAATGACATCCAACAACTCCATTTGATTTTCTTTCTCAAAAATAAAAATCACTCATTCAACATCCAAAAAATGCTCATTGAGTTCCTTTCTTCCTTTAGTCAATAAATGCTTAGTAAGCACCTACAGATACTAAAAGAACCAAACAGTCTGAATCCTTGCCTTCATGTGGGTTTATATGATAACAGGAGAGAGAAACATTAAACAGATACACACATGAATAAGTGCAAACTGTTGCTAATGCTACTTATTTGTATTCACTCACTCATTCAAATACCAATACAATGAGGGAGAGTAATAGGGAACAGCTTTGGAAGAAAAGGCCTCTCTGGAGCACTGAAGGTTGAGTAGCCTGGGGAAAAGAGTGGGAAGAGTAAAGCAGGGGAGGGAAAGGCACGTGTTCATTGCTTTGCTTCTTGCTGCAAGTAGGGTGAAGCTTTCCTGGGGCCTGATGGGAGAAAAGGAATTGGAAAAGAAAGAGCTGAGTTCAAATTCTGCCTTTACCACTTTATAGTTAGGTGGCCTTGGGCAAGCTACTTCTCTCTTTTAAGTCTTAGTCACCTCTTTTATAAAATGGAGATGGTAACATTTCCCACTTTATTGGACTGTTGTGAAAAATTAAGTAAAATAATGTTCTAAAGTGCTTACCAGTGCTTGGCATATGGTAAGTGTCAATAAATTACTGTTATTGCTATCATGATTATCCTCAAACGCTCCAAGTTCTTTATTATCCCCAGGCTTTGGCACAGTTTGTTCCCTCTGCCTGGATCACACCCCATTCCCTTTACTCACTTATATGCATCTGTCAAATAACAGCTGAAATGTATTTCCCTGGAAGGACTTTCCTGACCTTAGATCAATGGCTCTCAAACTTTAGTGCATGTAAGAATTGTGTGTGTGTGTGTGTGTGTGTGTGTGTGTGTGTGTATCTAAGAGTATGGCTTATTACAAAGCAGATTCTCAGTCTGACAAAGTACCATGGTAATGTAAGATGAAACATCATGGGAAACTGATACTGAAAGAGATACACAGGAACTCTCGACTATCTTTGCAACTTTCCTGTAAATCTAAGATTATTCTAAAGTATTAATTTAAAAGTTTATTTAAAAAAAGATTCCTATGCAAGTCACAGCATAATGAGATAACACCACATACTGTTAAAAAGAGAGAGAGTAATAAATGCTGGCTAGGATGTGGAGAAACTGAAACACTTGTGCACTGTTGGTAGGAATGTAAAATGGTACAGCCACTTTGGAAAATAGTATGACAGTTCCTCGAAAACTTAAAATAGAATTACCATGTTCCACCAATTCCAATTCTGGATATAACCCTGAAAGAATGCAAAACAGGGTTTCAAAGAGATATTTATACACCCATGTTCACAGCAGCACTATTCACAATGGAAACAGGCCAAATGTTCCTTGATGGATGAATCACTAAACAAAATGTGGTATATACATGCAATGGAATATTACTCAGCCTTAAAAAGGAAGGAAATTTTGACATATACTACAATATGGATCTGAGCCACAGTCAGCTCCTGGTCTTGTTTTTGTTGACTGTATAGAGCTTCTCCATCTTTGGCTGCAAAGAATATAATAAATCTGATTTTGGTGTTGACCATCTGGTGATGTCCATGTGTAGAGTCTTCTCTTGTGTTATTGGAAGAGGGTGTTTGCTATGACCAGTGCAGGTATGACCTAAATCAAATCCCTTAT
>SJYV01026759.1:0-15997 GCA_006410875.1 Neotragus pygmaeus | reverse complement strand
GGGAGGGAGGAGACAGAGACTACCTGGTGGAAAAAAAAGGAGAGTCCAAAGGAGGACAGAGTGGTCTAGGACTTTTCTTTATTAATTATTTATTGTTTGTTTCAGTTCAATGAGATAGCAACTCAAGAGTAAAGTCTTGTGAGTTTTGTTTACTGCTGAATCTCTAATATTTAGAGCAATACACATGACAGAGTAGATACTCAATAATAATTTGTTGAATGACTCTGGTAGTTGGACTGCTGCATCCAAGTAAATTTACAAGATGGATCGATGCCCACTAGGTTGGCAGAATCCAGTAGGCAAGAGCTTTCTATCCTTAATTTGTGACTTGAATGAAGATAAAAATAGTTCATGAAATAACATAAAATTATTATCTTTACAGTTTACAATGACAAACCAAATATAAACCAAGTGTTAAAAAGAGGTGAAAGAGTAATATTCCACTGTGTCTGTGTACCACAATTTCCTTATCCATTCATGTACCGATGGACATCTAGGTTGCTTCCATATCCTGGCTATTGTAAACAGTGCTGCGATGAACATTGGGGTACATNAAAAAGAGGTGAAAGAGTAATATTCCACTGTGTCTGTGTACCACAATTTCCTTATCCATTCATGTACCGATGGACATCTAGGTTGCTTCCATATCCTGGCTATTGTAAACAGTGCTGCGATGAACATTGGGGTACATGTGTCTCTTTCACTTCTGGTTTCTTCTGTGTGTATACCCAGCAGTGGGACTGCTGGGTTGTATGGCAGTTCTATTTCCAGTTTTTTAAGGCCTCTCCACACTGTTCTCCATGGGGGTGGGGAGTGAGTTGGAGGGGGAGTTCTGGATGAGGAGACACCTGTGCACCCGTGGCTGACTCATGTCGATGTATGGCAAAACCACCACAATATTGTAAAGTAATTAGCCACCAGTTAAAATAATTTAAAAAAACAAATGAAAGAATTAGGAATTTTAGGCTATAGCATAGTCACTGTGATCCATTAATATATAAAATGACTTCAATTTCACTGTCTTCTAAACATACCACAAAAACCAAGGAGACAATTCCTATGATTATTATCTTCACTGTATTAATGAGTTTATTGTCAATATCATGTAAATTATGATGATATTCTGCCTTGTGTTAAAAATACATCTAGTTAAACATATCTTATAAAATTTTAGATATAGTAGTGTGTATATGTTAATCCCACACTCTTAATTTATCCTTCGTCACACCTTTCCCCTTTGGTAAACATAAATTTTCAAATTTGGTAAACACAAATGTTTTCAAATTATGTCAATCTGCTTTTGTTTTGTAAATAAGATCATTTGTATCATTTTTGAAATACAACACTGTAAATCAATTATACTCTAAGATAAAATCAAAATTTAAATTTAAAAATGTTAAAGGAATATTGACAGAGGAAAATGATAGTGGAATTCTTCAGTTGAGGATCAGTAAGGAAAAGGTTGATAGAAACAGCAGTATAACCATCACACAGAAGAGAGTTCTTAGTCACACAGGGGAAAAAAAGACCAATGTCCTCTAGGAGTAAGTTAGCAGAAGCATATTTTGTCTCAGTATAACAGAGAATTTTGTACTAATTCTAATAAAACTAAACGTGATACCTTGGGAGGTATGGCTGAACAAGGGATCAGAGAGATTCATGCTTTGGCTAAGGGGGTTGAACCAAATTGCCTTCAATTTCACTTCTAAGATTATATAGCATTACGTGTATAATAGCAAGATATTGTTCTGACCAAGCTTTTCAGCTATATTCTTTAGAGCAGCTGAGGATAGTAGAGCAAAGATTATAAATAATTATGTACCCTGAAAGATGAGGTGAGGTCCTATGGTTGATGAGTCATGGCTGTTGACCTGGAGCACCCGTGTCCAAATCCCAGCTATGATTTAGTAGCTAGTGACCTTAGATAAGTTCTTTCTTAACGTCTCTCTGCTTTGAAGTAAAAGTGGAAGTCGCTCAGTCATGTCTGACTCTTTGCGACCCCATGGACTATACGGTCCATGGAATTCTCCAGGCCAGAATACTGGNGGAGCACCCGTGTCCAAATCCCAGCTATGATTTAGTAGCTAGTGACCTTAGATAAGTTCTTTCTTAACGTCTCTCTGCTTTGAAGTAAAAGTGGAAGTCGCTCAGTCATGTCTGACTCTTTGCGACCCCATGGACTATACGGTCCATGGAATTCTCCAGGCCAGAATACTGGAGTGGGTAGCCTATCCCTTCTCCAGAGGATCTTGATGACCCAGGAGTAGAACCAGAGTCTCCTGCATTGCAGGAGGATTCTTTACCAACTGAGCTATTAAGGAAGCCTTTTAGTTTCTATATATAAAGTGAACGTAATATAATATCTATGTCATAGGTTTGTTTTGATAACTCAGGGAGATAATACACAGTAAGCTTTTAGAGGTTACCTAGCTTGTAGTGATTATTAGTTATTACTGCAACTACTGTTGCAATTAAATACCCACAAAACCACTGTGGAGTATTAATAACATTTTTTCTGCGTTATTTATCTGTTTAGATATTCCTTGGAAGAAGATATCTTATTGAGAAATACGGGCCTGGTGGACCTGAATTCCAAATCTTTTAGATTTTATATGGGCTGTGGTCTTAGATGAGTCATCTGAACTCACCAAACAGCCTTTGCTTAATGATTGGTTAGTTATAGGGATTCTGCAAAATGAAATGAGGCAATGCATGTTATTTGCCTAGTTATAGATGTCGGCTCTTATTTTCCATGTTGAGGTGGTATTTTGCTTCAATCCTTAATCTAAATATGTTATTTTCTGGAGGCTGTAGCAGTACAGTAAGTCCCCTACATATGAACCTTCAGGTTTCGACCTTTGAAAGATGTGAATGTTCATGCCAGCCCCTATATCCCAGCTGTTGTACTGTACTACTGAACCTTTCAAGGTGTTATACTGTAAATTTGAAAATGTTTCATTTTTTGTGTTTTTTAATGTGCATTTTATTTGTATGAAAAGTATTACAAACCTATTGTAGTACAGTACTATATAGCCAAATGTCTTAGTTGAGTATCTAGGCTAACTTGGTTGGACTTACAAACAAATTGAATTTACCAATGCGCTCTTGGAACGGAACTTGTTCGTATGTAGGGGGCTCACTGTACCAGGTCAACAGAGAGACTCAGGGCTTGAAGGGGCCGAAGCATTGCTTTTTCCATCCCTGGCATTTTTTATTTTACTTGATTGCTCTGTCTTCTTCTGTAGACCCTTTGGTTTGCTTGCAGGGGATGAAGACAGCCCGGTGCTGTGTGCCAGTTCCCACAGCTTTGGGGTCGATGGGGAGGCTGCCTGAGACAGGAGATTTTGAAGTGAGAGGAACCTGGAATTTGGCACCCAGAGCAATGTCAACACTGGGATTTTGATTATGTCTGTGATCCTGATTTCTACAGTTTCCTCATGCTTGGCCCCAAATACTCTACAAAACTGAATTAGATCACCCCAACTTTTACTTAAAACTTGGAATATTTTATCTTTTGATTCTTTAATATCACTGTATTGGAAAGTGCAAGAGAGGGTGATGAAGTTATGAATTTAAGACCAAGAGCATGACCTTCTAATTTTCCTGTTATGGAGTTAAATTGCTATAACGTCTATTCAAAATACTACTTTTTAAAAATTAATGCTGGATTTTATGTGTTCTGATCATTGTTTTTATAAATGATGCAAGAGAGTGTGTCAAGTTCAATTAAACTTATTGGCACAATATTTGTTAATTATAGCACCATAAAAAAAGACTCACATTCCTTTGAGAATCAAGCAAAAATACCCCCAATATTTATACAATAATGTTCCTGTCAGGGCATACTGCCAGTGAGAAATTTACATATAACTTTGTAAAAAGGAATGTTTCAAACTCTGAAATGATATAGCATATAATTGCCTATAATCCCTAGGCTAATGTTTTGCTGTGGTATTTCTTTGCTTCTCATTCTAATAAAACATTAACATGAAGAGCTAATTTTTTCTGTCAAAAGCAAATTGTTGAAGCATAATCATTGCTTCCTTCATTTGATAACATGTCATTTAACTTGGTAGAACTGGTCTGAAATTATGTCACATTCTTTCCCCTTTTCAACTCCATTCTTACTTTCTGGTTACCCCCCATTCTAGCAATACAAGACCAAGTCCAGCTACAAGGCTTTTGCAGCAATCCCAACAAACATATTGCTTTTGGAACNTGTCATTTAACTTGGTAGAACTGGTCTGAAATTATGTCACATTCTTTCCCCTTTTCAACTCCATTCTTACTTTCTGGTTACCCCCCATTCTAGCAATACAAGACCAAGTCCAGCTACAAGGCTTTTGCAGCAATCCCAACAAACATATTGCTTTTGGAACAGAAGGTCAGTGTTGGCTCAAAAGCAGAATAAATTTTGGTGATGTTTTCTGAGATTGCTCATGTTTTTTAGAAAATTTCTGTTTTCAAGTTTTGCATTTACCAAAATCAAATGCTGCTTTTAGTTTAGGATGACATGGTGAAAGCATCTTGGTGAATAGAATTGGAGACATCATTAATTTATCAGTAGAGTCTAGGTAGGAGCTGTCAGGCAGCTCTGGGGATCTTGATTACATCGTGTATCTCTGAGTATATCCCTGTCCTTTGAAATTTTAAATAATTGTTAATATTTAAATATTTCCAGGATGGTGGTCCCCTGATGATTAAGACTTCACTTTCCAGTGCAGGAGGTGTGGATTCAGTCCCTGGTTGGGGAGCTGAGATCCCACATGCCTCGCGGGCAAAAAACCAAGACAGACCAGAAGCAGGATTACACAAATCCAATAAAGACTTTAAAAATAAAGTCCACATAGAAACTCTTAAAAAAGAAATTTAAGGGTGTCCACTTCTGTTCACATTGGTCAGTCAACAGAGTAGAGGTAAAATGGGGTTACATTTGGACAACTGGCCACCTTTCAAATTGGGTGATTCTTAGGTGGCTCAGAGGGTAAAAATCTGCAGGAAATGCAGTTTCAATCCCTGGGTAAGGAAGATGCCCTGGAGGAGAGCATGGTAACCCACTCCAGTATTCTTGCCTGGAGAATTCCATGGACAGAATAGCCTAGTGGGCTATAGTCCATGGGGCCAAAGAGAGTTGGACACGACTGAGAGACTAACACTTTCACTTTAACACACTATGTGGCTTCCACAGGGTGAAAATACATTAGCCAAGCACCTAACTTAACCTCTTAAGTCCAATCACAGTCTGAACATCTTTATCCATCTCACTGATCTGACCTCCATGAATGAGACAGAAGGTGGAAATCCTTCCCAGTGACCCAGCTGCTTTCACATGGCTCCAGGGCATTTTTGATTTGCTATTAAGAGTCATTAACTATAAAATTACAGGATTCTGCTTCAGTGGGTAAATTAAATTAAAGCCTCTTGTTTCACAAGTCCATTACAAAGACTCTAATGAAGTCCCAGTGGAGGAAATGAATGAAATCAATTACCAACTTTATGACATGATATAGTTCCTATGTTATTTTTATGCTATTTATTTAGGCAATATATCTTTGATTGCATGAAGCCCATTTTGTGTGTGTGTGTGTGTGTGCAACTATAGTGTTTCAAATAATATTATTATTTGTCAAATGTTAGTGTTTGCAACCAGGTGATGTTTTGACCACTGGTTTGTGAATCTACATGCTAAAATCTACATTTTAGCATGATCTGGAGAATAAAACTGTATATTCTCATATTCTGTATATTCCTTTGTCTAAAAAATAGGAATTGCTAATGGGGAATGCTAAGAGGTATATAAGTGAACATTAGTTGACAGTATCTCTTACATTGTGTATCTCTTAATAATGAACTGTTATCCAACTGTGGCCCAGAGTATGCTCTATGTATCTGAATCCTTTGAGCTGGGATGGGAGTTACTTGGTTGTAGGCAGATGGGTAACTTTTTCCTTTAGCTTCTTTTCTGAATTTTGACCTTTTATGGTTCATTGACCTTTTATGGTTCATGAACATAGGGGAATTCCCTGGTGGTCTAGTGGTTAAGACTCTGAGCTTCCACTGCAGGGGACAGGGGTTCAATTCTTGGTTGGGGA
This sequence comes from Neotragus pygmaeus, assembly GCA_006410875.1. Taxonomy (NCBI): domain Eukaryota; kingdom Metazoa; phylum Chordata; class Mammalia; order Artiodactyla; family Bovidae; genus Neotragus; species Neotragus pygmaeus. The sequence continues at coordinate 9,905 of SJYV01026759.1, read as the reverse complement.
ATTAATATCCTGCATGCTGCATGCCCCACTCCCGCCACTCTCCCAAAAGGGAGATTTCCAATATCGGGTGATTTCTGGAGGCTTGAGGAAGTGACACCATCACCGTGTCACCAGATGCCCTTTATCCTATGTCTAGAGTTACTATGTGGAGTTGTAGTAGAAGTGTTCCTTCACCATAGACCCTCTTCCCATTTAGATGGATGTTTCAAAAATCTGCTTACAAGGGCCTGCCTTCACAGAAGTGAGAGAAGCTCTTCCCTCACCAGCCATGCAGACTTCCTGGTTTCAGAATTTCTGTCTTTTTCAGTTCAATGGATTTTAAGGATTATACTTCATTAGCTTCAGTTAGTCATTAAAAATGAAGAATGATTAGCTTAATTTCAAATTTCATCAAAACCCATTTTATAAACGCCTTTGGTGGTATTGGTTTTTACTGAACCTAACCCAAGTTCATAAAGGAGAGGGTTTGTGTTTTTAATTTCAAATAAAACATACTCTTCAGTAAAATTATCATTTTTGTTTTTAGTATAACATCTGTAAATATCATGATATCTAATTTAAAATATCTGATGCATTTATTCACCAGGGATTAGCCTGACTGAGCACACAATACATTTATCTAGTGTGGATAATTGTCTCTTGGCTAAGATATTGTTTTTGGACCACAAATACTTGAATTGCTTCAGGGTCACAGGATATAACATGATGCTTGTTTTTCTTTAGAGCATTTTATAATTCTATGGTTTTTTTTTTTTTTTTTTTGGTTGGCTTTCCTATGTTATGTACTCCCCAATGGGAAACTTTACTTTTAAGAATTTTTAAATCATAAAAATATTATCTCAAGATTTTATGAGAGTTTATATATTTTCAGTCATATTTCTTGAATGATACTGTGTTGTTTCTTTCATGGTTGTAGTTTTAAAAACATAAATCTGGTTTATACAATAGAACTCATCCTATGCCATCAAAATCAAAGGGACTTATTTCTGAATGGAGTGGGTAAATTAGAGGTTCATCTATTTGGGGGAGCATTTGTAGTTCGGAATATGTTGAATCCCAGAAACTTTGCAGAGATCGCTTTAATATCATGCAGCACACTACAAGCAAGGTGATGCCACAGTGCCATTACAGTATTCTGTTAGGGTCCATGCTGGGGACCACGTTGAAGATGCAATGAACCCATTTACTTCATCTTAAGAATAGTTCAGCAATTCTCCCCCAGTCAGATTTTTTTATACCATATTTTTTAATAGCATATAGTATAATTAATGAGGAACCAGAATCACTTTAAAAGATCATACTATTTTTTAAAGCAAACTTTTCTCCAAATTGAAATACAGGTATCCATTCTGACTAGACCTTAAGCTCTCATTGAATCCCCCAACTGGTTTCAGCTTTAATCACCCCTTGATGAAGTCCATAATTTTCAAAAGAGTGCATTTTGTTCACAAGGGATATGAAGTATCTGGTACTTCTGTTCTATAATTTATTGTCCACATCAAACTTAAATTTATAGCTTATTCCATTTTCCATCATTTTCCCTCCATGCATGTTTAGGAGGGAAGCATTTTTAGCCTAAGCCTTAACTAAGGCTTTACAGGAAAAGATGAATGTCAGGCTTCATATTTTAATGTGTTGGCATCGAGGTCTTTGACTTAATCTCCTGCCAATAATCATCTTCTCCAAGACCAAGATGAGGATGTAATACAAGTGATTATAAAGCAGGAACAAAATAATTAGATGAATTTGCATTCATGACTTGTCCTTATTACAATATGTTCAACAATATACCAAGTTCTGTAGAGGAAATAATTTTGATATGAACATTATTTTTTATTCTTGATGTGGGTACTGTTATCCTTTTCAGAGAACGTTAAACATCTCTCTCTTATTGACTAATTTTTCTTATCATCTAAGTCCAATAGCAATAGGTAAAAAGAGAAACTGAAGGAAACATATTTATATTCTAAATAAATGGATTATTATTTTTATTGTGCAATTGTTTTAAGGATAGGAAAGATAAAGGAATGTTTCCGTGTAATCAAATAATATGAATATTTATTGTCTCACGATGATTGCTATTTTCCCATGAAATAATACACTTTTTCTTTGGAAGTAGTTTATCTGTTGCCTTCTTCACAAATATCTCTCAGGATAAAATCAAGGGTACAGTTAGGTACTAATATTTCCAACAAATGATATTACTGTGCATTTAATTCATCACCTATGTGTGTTTGAAAGAATTTTAGAGTAGATCAATTTTATAAATAGCACCTATAAACTACAGAATTATTTAAATGAAGATTACAGAAAAAATTATTTCATTTCTCCTGGTGGAAGGAGAATATAAACAGCTGTTTCAAAGACAATAGGGAGAACTATGCTAAAAAAATAGAAAAGTAAAGATTTGAGATATCTTGTCAACGTAAATGTTTTATTCTAAGTTGCCAGTTTAATTTTTTTAAAGGTGCCTTTTTAAACTCCAATCAGATTAATCATATGTCTTTGGGTGAGACTATTTTAAGATCAATGCACGTCTTAAAAATTTAACAAAATCTGGTTACTAACTTAAGCATATGGTCTAGACTAGAGTGAGAGTCTTAATTTAGGTTATTTCACGAAGTACATGTGTTCCCAGTTTGTTTAGCAGTGGAGAAGTGCCCAGGACCCAGATCTGTACTAACTGGTTGCCCTGGGGCAGTTGTCTACCGCTCAACTACTCTTTTAAAACACTTACTAAACCATATTTAAATATATATATTGGATTTTTCTTTTTCCCTACTATAAAATGTGAGAAAATGCAGTAGTTTTTGTTAAGCATTCATTGAATGAATTAATTCAGTTTGTACCCGGGTAGGTCTCTAAAATTTCCAGTTTTATTTTACAGGGTTTTAAGCCAAATTTTTGCTCATAGGATTATAAAAATAAAGATACCTAGTGTATGGTAGTTAGGAGCCTTCCTTTGGGGTAGAATAAGCCTCATTAACACTAATTCCATGGAAAAGATATAAAGGGCCTTCTATTACGGGGAAAGTAAGTTGGTTTTAGACTTGGCACCTTTTAAAGAATACCATGACGGCGGCCATATTGAGTCCTTTAGTGTATCAGACACTGAGCTAAATGCTTTACTATCTTCACAACTCAGTAAGGATTTTGATGCTCCAAGATGTCAACTGCATTTCCAAGAGCAGCAGGGCTAGTAAGTAGCTGAAATGGACCTCAAGTGGGATCCGATTACCCCCTGGCTTTTCCCTACTCAGCATGCAACAGTGATGTCAATTAGATAATGTGAAATATTCAGCAAGAGATGATGGTTTTGGATAATTTTTTTATTACTTGTTAAAATATGTTTAAATATTCATTAAATTAAATTAGAACAACAAAAATCTCTCTCTCTCTTTTTTTTAATGAGGAACAGTTCAAGGGAATTGGAAATAGCTTAGTTCTGACAAGACTTGAGGGAATGAGGGTTTACAGACCAGCACAATTCCTTAAGTTACTGAAAGAGAGGAGGTAAATTACAGTGGAGGAGGTGCCAGCTGGAAATCAGAAACATCCTTCTGATATCCTTGATTAAATGAAGAAAAAGTCCAGAGGCTTTGCCATTGGGCCTTGATGAATGGATTTGAAACAAGCCAAATGATTTGCCAAAAATCCATTCTTTCTGTGTGCAAGGAACAGATATTTAACCCTCCAAAGATCTTGGGATTAAAAACACCGAAGTAAATTTCCTCAATTCTTGAAATTTTTAAGCAAATCACATGAAAATAATCTACTGATAAATATTCCTACATCTTTAAACAAGCTATACTTTTATAATGGAAACCCCTTTGGCTTACAGTATACATTTTCCCCCTTTCTTCAGATCTGAAAGCTATTCTCCGACTAGAGAATCAAAGTGAGATTTATTTGCCTAAGAATATCTCCAGTCTTACAAATGGTTTTGTATTAAAGACTGAAAAGCAAGCAAATCTCTTATGGTTAGAGGATGTTTTCTACCAAATTCCCGGTCAGGTTAACAAAGTATAGCAACATTTGGGTTCTGCCTGAATTGTTTTTTGGGAAGTTAATTTTATCATTACTAAAATACAGTACTTACCCAAGAAATTTTTGAAATCCAATCCAGTTAGAAAGTCCTGGCATCACAAAAAGTTTACCAGTCCTTTTAGATAGTTTTTTGTTTGAAAACAGTTTACTTTCTAATTCTACTTAGAGTGCAACTAATTCATTCTGTTTTCAGATTTTTAGCACTTAATCCTATTTCCAAAGAGAGCAGGTTCTAATCAGTGTGCTGGTTTAACATATCTTACTAAACAGTGACTGTGGTTCCATGAGAGCTGCTCCTTTTGGACGAGGAACACCTGTTACGATGCATAGGCATATCTCACAACGACTTTGATTTTCAATGGTGTTCTTGGTTCTTGGCCCTTAGTTAGAAAATTGTACTGAATTCAGAAACTATTTTTTTCTTAAAGTCAAAAAGAAACTATGTCTCTTTTCAAAAACTGGGCCCCAAAGTTGGTTGTGCTGAGCAAAATATAACAACTTTTAATCAGAATACTTCTAACCATTACTTAAGAATCTTGAAAAATAGGATTCAAAGTATGTTCCTTTTATGCCTTACTTGGCTATCTTCCAATTTGGTAGAAAATATATGTTTTTATAAAACCTTTTACTGGAGAGTATTCTGAGAGAACTTCAGTTAAAATGAATAACAAACATCAATACAGTCCTGCTAAGTTGTCAAAAAGCAAGCTATGGTTACACTTCATGTTAATAGAGATTTAATGTATGTTCTTTTAATACATTTTGTACCACAGTGGGAAAAAAAAAGTCTGCTAGAAGGAGTGGTTCAAGATGATATACTTGACAGTGAATTCCTTGTCAATAAAAAAATCAATTCTAGAAAATTTCAAGGCTATTTAAACTCAAAATAATCCCCCCTCCAAATTTTAATGCAATTTGAGTATTGTCTTCATTTCAAGGTTTCAGCATTGCTGATATATTAATAATGCTAGTTATCCTCCTTAATTTTCCAAGCATTCTGTGTGGATAGTTTTTTTATTCCTTGAGTAAACATCAGTGTTTTAAGTTGTATAATAAAGGATGTGTTTGCTTAGTAAGTTCCTATGAAGTAACCAGGGTAACAACCCTATTTGATTTTGGTTAAAATAATATTTGCTTATTATATTAAACTGATCACATACTCAGATCTTTGATGGTAAACAAATTTAATTGAAATGTGGGAAAATAAATTGTTATTTAAAATATTCAGAGTTCAACCTCCTTCTCTAGAGCATTTTACTGAGGCATATTGAAATCATATTCTTTCTATGATTCATTTATTTGTCAGTTTACCCTTCCAGTTCATCCTAAATATCTTTACTGCTGCTACTGCTGCTAAGTCGCTTCAGTCATGTCCGACTCTGTGCGACCCCATAGACGGCAGCTCACCAGGCTCCCCCGTCCCTGGGATTCTCCAGGCAAGAACACTGGAGTGGGTTGCCATTTCCTTCTCCAATGCATGAAAGTGAAAAGGACATATCATATGCTGTATCCTGAGGCTACCAAGATAAATATCACAGTTAAATAATTGTAGTAGGACAAGTGGTCCAGTAGGATAGAGATACAGTTGAAGAATAATGATGATACAATATTTTTAAATCGTGTGTGGACTGATGTGGTATCTCAAGGAGGGAGTGAAAGACTTTGCCTGGTTCAAATGCCAAAAGCCATTATAAAGGACTTGGATTAAGATCTTTAGGGTGAGTAGGAATTCTAAGTGAGCTGACGGTAGAGGAAAGATCCATCTAGGTGGAATTGATGACGTGTGATTAGAAGGTTAACACAGCTTCAAAAACCCAAGTGCCTTGTGGTTAAGAAGCAGCATGCAAGGGAGGAGTGGGTAGAAGGTGTTGGTGGAGAGGCAAGGAAGGGCTGGACCAGACTTCTCTCCTAAGGAGTTTGTTCCTAATTCTGATCATTAATTCCTGACTTTTTTCTTTTCTATAATCATTATTTGGAGAAAGAAATGGCAACCCACTCCAGTGTTCTTGCCTGGAGAATCCCAGGGACGGGGGAGCCTGGTGGGCTGCCATCTATGGGGTCGCATAGAGTCGGACACGACTGAAGCGACTTAGCAGCAGCAGCAGCAGCATAATCATTATCATAGAAGCCATATGTGGTGTAAAGCATAAAACTAAGGCCCAATATTATGTGCTTGGCATCTGGTAGAACTCGGGGGGCCTCAGATAGCTTAATTACAAGCTCTCTTCCCCATTCTGCTTCTCCGGACATGGTCCCCCAACTCTCCCTGTCAAACCAACCAGGTGCAGTGTGTACTTATTCAATCAAGGTGACCACAGCCTTCTAAGGAACTAGGGACATCTCTCTTGATCCTACAAAGCCTGCCTCCCACATCCCCTGGTTGTTCTCTCTTTCCTGAGCACAACTTTTCTGTGGCCCTGATGGGACACACACTCTCTTCCCCTGGGCCATGACTACCTCTGAGTGTTAAACTCTGCTTGATTTCACCTGCCCAGTGTCATGTATTCAGGGGTCCCTGGCACTGTAGAGTGGGAACCCCTTCCGCTCTCTCACCCCAGCCCACAGGGTAAATAGGAAGTGGTCAGAACACCATGTCAAGGAAAAGTTAAATTGCCTGAACAGCAGCATGGAGTTGTCTTTGTGATATTTTCTGTTCCCTGCTATCTATTATGCATAATTAATTTTAAGTAAGAAGGATGGAGGAGGAGAAGAAAAAAGATACTTTTGTTATGGTAGGAAAAAGGAAAGCTCAAGCATTTCTATTAGGTGACCATAGCTAGTGTTTTATATTTTATTTAATGTAAAGAAATGGATTTTGAAAAAATAGCTTCCAGACAATTTCCTCTGTGCTATTGAAATGAGGGAGCTAGCTTAACACAATAAATATTCATTTTTCCCCACATCACAATGGGATACAGCTCAACTTGGCGATTCAACGTGGCTCAGTGATGTCATCTCTTTCCATCTCGCATTTTCAGGTATCTGAAGAAGGAAGAGAGAATGATGAAAGTCATATCCACCCTTAAGTGACTTTCATCAGAAGTTATGAATCACCTTTGCTCACATTCATTTAGAAAAAGTCAGTCACAAGCCCTAAATTCTTCAGTTCAAGGAAATGTATATCCTTGCCTGAGAAAATGAAGTAATTTGGTGAACCTTAGCCTTGTCTAGCATTATATCCAACTTAGTGCAGGGAAAAAATAAATTACAGTAAATTTAATTTATTAACTTTAATCAATTCAAAATCTGAATAATTAAATAGAAAAAGTGAGACATAGATAAAACAAATATATTTTAGAAACAAATGATAATAAATGTTAGCTTATATTGAAAGATAGATGTTGTTAGATCAGATTAAGGAATGAATTCCAGAAATTCATAGGAAACACTGATTTCTAATGTTTGGATGCAGAGAGTTGGAAATGAAAAGTAATGATATAGTAAAAAGTACTAATAAGAACATTTGATTGTATCAGGCAAAGTAGAGATTAAGACCCAAAGTACTGTTACAGATATGGAGAGACATTTCATAAATACAAATATTTAATTCATGAAGAAGGGATGCTTCTTCTAATTATGAAGGTAGCTAATAAAATGACTTCAAACTACATCGAGCAAAATTGCTAAGATCACAAGGAGAAATTAGCAATTGTGTCATATTTTATGATTTCAATTGTTAATAAGCATGCATAAGAGTGCAATAAAGCTAAACATGCATGATTTGGAAAAAACAATGAAAAATTCTGATCTGATAGGTATATACACATACACATAGAACTCTGCAGTCAACAATTAGAGAATAGATATTATGGAATATTTACATAAAACTTACCATGTCTTATACCATAAATCTCAAACTACATAAGAAATTACTATTTTGAAGAAATTCTTTGGTTCTAACTAAATAAGTAGTAATTTAAAAATTGGATAAAAAACTTATATTCCTAAAAATTAGAAAGAAAAACTACTTTTAAGTAACTCATAAGTCCAAGGAAACTTAATGGAAATATTTAAAAAATATGTTTAGCATTGTATAATAGTGAGCATATGCATATCACAACTTGCAGAATGCCACAAAAAGGATTCTTTGAGGGGAAAAAAGGATAAATCCAAAGACTATAGAAAGAAGTAAATAGTGAGTCATAAGCAGAAATGACTGAAGTGGAATGAGTATGCCAAAGATCAAAGCCAAAAGTTAGTCCAGTTAAGAGACTAGAAATGGACAATCCTATCTGGAATTTGATTAAGAAAAAAGCAGGTAGACACAAATACTAGACGTGATGAAGGAGAGAGAACAAGATGGCAACATGGATGGCTTCTGAATCCTCTCCTCCCAGTGATGGGCTGAATGTGCAAATTGCATGTGGAGAAATTCCCCCCGAGAGAAATCCAGAACCCAGCTGAGTGACTCCAACATCTTGGATTAATAAGAAAATAATCAGATCAAACCTGGCAGGAAAGGCTGAGATGCACTCTTGCCATTAACCCTGTCCCTGGTACAGTATGAAACTGTTGGGAGGGCAACTCCAGCTCCCAGTTCCTCCCTTAGGTTTTAGGCTGAACATCAAATGTCCCAACTTTTAAGGTTCCCACCGAAAGGAAAAGCCCCTCAAATGTTTACCTTGAAAAGCCAGTAGGGTGCTGATAGGAACTACAAGCTTGCTTATATTGGAGGTACTAGTTCCACAGCAGAATGTAGACATTTGTGGGCAATGTCTCTGTGTCAGACAGTAGCTCATGAAATGATTCAAAGATTATTCTTCTTGGAAACATTGAGACATCCAGAGCTTTCTTTGAATTCAGACTTTACTATCTGTATATTTGACTAGAAGCCTCACATGAGAACCATTTCATTTCTTATCACTAGGCACTAGATGAACCAGCCAAGATGGACAGCATTTCCAAGGACAAGACCTTAGACCCACCTCTGGAGGTAATGGCTTCAGATCCACCCCTGCTTTTGAAATACAATCCCGAAACTCTTTGCTAACCCAGTGCCTGGTTTCAATTCTTCCAGTTGTGTTCCCCTGCACAGCTCAGGCAGCAAACTGAAGAGCTCTGTGCTACCATTGATAAGGTCTTACAGGATTCCTTGTCTATGGTAATGCCTTAGACTAGATCATGCAATTCAAACCTTTGCTTCGCTTCACTTCATTTCCCTCTGCTTGACTAGGCTGGATGCATCCTAAGCTTGTCCTTTTTTTTCCCCCTAGCATTCTTCTGATTCTCCTTCAAGTTCCCTACAGACTTTGTTGGGTTCTGACACAATCAAAGTATGTATATATATTTAATATAATTTACTCAATCATAAGAGTTACTAGGTTAATGACTTTTTAAAAATAAAGGTCAAGGCCCAATAGTGATTTGGGGAATTAGTGGACAGCAACCAGCATTGTATTTTTTGCATGTGTTTTTTGTTTGTTTGTTGTTAGCAAACAGTATTTAAAAAATAGGATACTAAGAGTGTTCCCTGGAGGTGCAGTGGATAAGAATCGCCTGCCAGTGCAGGGTACACAGATTTGATCCCTGATGTGGGAAGATTGCACATGCTGTGGAACAGCTAAGCCCATGTGCTACAACCACTGAATTCATGCTCTGCAGCTCACAAGCCACAGCTGATGAGTTGGCATGCTGCAGCTACTGAAGTCTGTGTGTTCTAGGGCCCACAAGCCATAACTACTGAGACTGTGTGCCTAGAGCCTGTGCTTTGCAGCAAAAGAAGCCACCACAATGAGAAGACCAAGCGCTGCAACTAGAGAGTAGCTCTCACTTGCTGCAACTAGAGAAAGCCCACATGCAGCAATGAAGACCTCAAACAGCCAAAAAAATAAATTAGAAATAAAATTTAAAAAGATAAT
>SJYV01026757.1:0-13675 GCA_006410875.1 Neotragus pygmaeus | reverse complement strand
AGAAGGGGATGACAGAGGATGAGATGGCTGGATGGCATCACGGACTCGATGGACGTGAGTCTGGGTGAAATCCGAGAGATGGTGATGAACAGGGAGGCCTGGCGTGCTGCAATTCATGGTGTCGCAAAGATTTGGACACGACTGAGCGACTGAACTGAACTGAATACAGAGGAGACTTTAAACCTAAATTACCATAGCCTGGTGTTATCTATATAAATCCATCTCATAATTGTGGGAGATTTTTTACTCCCTTTCCTGAAACCTTTCTTGTTGCTCTGATTGAGCTTTAGTAATAGAAAAAAGCTCAAATTTATGGCCAGAGTCAGAGCAGGCATTATTAATTGGCTTGGTGAGGGGATCCTATCTAGTAATATCACAGTGACCTGAATATACCTATAATTTTTTTTAAAAGTAAATTTTCTCAGGGCCAACCAGTTAGAGTCTTGTAGTAGAGAAATTTACCAAGGTAACCCAGAACAAGACACAGGTAATTGGCCACAAACCCAACAATTGAATTGATTTCTTAAGCTAGCATAGAATCAGGCCTATGATAGAAAACCATTTGATTTATATGCAAAGTTCTAAGAAGTGAAGAAAACATAAATGATCATACGAATCAGGTCCAGCATCTTGGGGAAGCTGTCTACCTCCGATGTCGTTGTCTTCTCATCTTGGTGTAGTGTAGTTTCTCCTGATAAAAAAGTCCTTCCATCCAGGTTGGAGGCAGTCCCTTAAACTATGTTTTTTTCTAGTCCTGGTTGCAGGTTATGAGGCTTCTGATCTTCATCAGAAGATAGATTACTGAGATGAGCTTCAGAAACAAACTTAAGGTGTTCTTTAAGAATTCAATTAAATTTTACATTAATATCACATAATAGCAAAGAACTATCTAAGAGATGGGTCTTACTAGATGCAGACTAAGATTTAACATTTTTTGAAATATCTTTTTCTCCCTAGAGTTACCCTCATTTTTATCAAATATAACCAAATTCAGGCTAGTTTGTTTGCAAAATAGGTCTGTTTTCACTAATTTTGGTCTGATGATTTATATAACCATAATTGATTATAGAATTTTTATTTTGTTAAAACATTTATAGAGTCTCAGACTGAACTTTTAAAATAAACACCAAAGGCTTATCACAGATTTTGCCTAACAAATCTAGGTGAATTCTTCCCTTCTTAAGGTCTCAAAAATTTCTTGGGATTTTTGTACCCATGAGATAACCTTCCTAACTCATTTGATAAACTTACTGGAAACCTAGGAATTTCCAATTTTTGGAGGAGTCAGAGAGAAAATATAATTGTTTTGTTTATAACATTTAATTTTGTATTGTCATAATTAGTTTGAGAGGAAGGTTTTCCCTGTTCCCTGAAAACCTAAGATTCAAACCCATAATTTTTCAGATAGAAACCATAAAATTTATAAACGTATTTGCTGGTTCATTCAGTCCTTTGGTTAACTTTTGTGAAGTCATCAGGTTTTCCATTAGAATACCAGGACATATCAGAATGTTAAGAACACCATATAATTTCTAGGATATCTGTATTAGTAATTTTACCATGCATTATAGAAGAGCCGACATGGAAGGATCAAAAAGCGACGTCGCTATGAACGCTTGGCCGCCACAAACCAGTTATCCCTGTGGTAACTTTTCTGACACCTCCTGCTTAAAACCCAACATGAACAGATTTATTACTCATTTGATAATCTTTTTCATGTAATTTAACCAACCAGATGACTACAGTTTAATATCTCTCTTTGGGATGTTTCAGGGGCCCTCTGAAGCACCCCAAAGTTAGCTAGAGGTCAAAGGAACTTCAAAATAATTCGATTTAGGAAGTTTTATCAAAAAGATCAATTAAAAGTGTTTAGAACATTTGGTCAGATTTAGTCAATGTTGATGGGTATATCATTTAGCTTGTTGATATGTCACAATAGGCCTAAATACCAAGGCTCAAAGTCTAGTGAAAGTCAGCTCTGCCATTTTGGACCTAGTTTTCTAGTTTCCAGTTTTCTTATGGCTGTGTCATTCCTAACAAAATCCATTTATCTAACTAATTGTAATCCAATTTTAGAAAATCCTGATCATGCATAACTCTTTTTAGTATTTTTTCATATCTTTTTCTTTTTCGTTTTTTTACTGAAAACACACTTCCTACTTTCCTTTAGAAACCAAGAACTTTTATATTAGCATTTTATAGATTGGTGAGCATAAATACCAGCGATAATTTCTAAAACCCTTGCTTTCTTAGAGTATTTTAGGAAGGCACCAAACATTATTCATTTATAGTCCCAAATCTCTTTAGTTTCTCTGTAAAAGAAAATTAGTGTTTAGTAGTAAATGTTTCCAGAGAAGGCGGTGGCACCGCACTCCAATATTCTTGCCTATAAAATCCCATGGATGGAGGAGTCTGGTAGGCTACAGTCCATGGGGTCGCTAAGAGTCAGACATGACTGAGTGACTTCACTTTCACTTTTCACTTTCATGCATTGGAGAAGGAAATGGCAACCCACTCCACTGTTCTTGCCTGGGGAATCCCAGGGACGGAGTGGGGAATCCCACTCCCTGGTGGGCTGCTGTCTATGGGGTCTCACAGAGTCGGACACCATTGAAGTGACTTAGCAGCAGCAGCAACAGCAGTAAATGTTTCAAAATCTTATTTTATTTGGAAATGACCTAACTATTCAATAGACTTCCAACACTTTGCACACTTGGCACAACCCTTAGAAATTTAAGTTACATCAATCTGGAGAGACTATTTTAGACAGATATTTCTAAAGAATAATTATTCTTAATAGAGTTTATATAAAAGCTCATATCTTATTTACATTTTTTTAGAAGTTTCTTCACTCAAGGTAATTTCCTTGTTGAAAAACTTGTAACAGATATAATATTTAACTTATATTAAACTTAGGTACAATGAAAATATTCTACTTAATGTTAATTACTCTAGTTCAGTTCAGTTCAGTCGCTCAGTCGTGTCCAACTCTTTGCGACCCCATGAATTGCAGCACTGGTGGCCTCCCTGTTCATCACCATCTCTCGGAGTTCACTCAGACTCGCGTCCATGGAGCCCGTGATGCCATCCAGCCATCTCATCTTCGGTCATCCCCTTCTCCTCCTGCCCCCAATCCCTCCCAGCATCAGAGTCTTTTCCAGTGAGAAAGATATGTCTATATTAGATAGGTCAGCAAAAAAAAATTAATATCAGGTATTTAATACTGAATATTTCCCAGTTCACATGAACCTGGAATTTGTTGTTTAATTTAGAATTATTTGATTTGTAAGTGCTTAACTTTTTTTAAGCCAAATAAATAGAGCTTATTTACAAATTAACTTCAAAAATATTACCCAGAGACAAAGACATACCAAGATATATTTAGACAGACACAGTGCAAGATCTAGCTTCATTTTCTAAGTTTAGTCATCAATTAGATACTACAATATAAAATTTACTAGTTTATTAAAAAAACAGTTGAAATAAATAAAACTTTTAAAGTCTTTTCCCCCTTTTCCCTCAGTGTCAGGAGTTAGAGATGGTCTAGATAAGTGTTCCTGAGAGCCCTGGTCTCAAGGCTCAGGGAAAGAAAATCAAGTTCTAACAAAATGGCGGCAGGTCTAAACCAAATGGTGGCCAGACAAAGCAAAATGGCCATCAAAAATCACAACACAGAACACAGAGTTAAAACACACACATGTAAACCTGCCAGTCCTCATTAGACACGCCCTTAAATACAAGAATACAGTCTCTCAGAAAACCTCCTACAGAGACGCAGAACTTCAGATAAAGGAAAATATCTCAGGTCTTCAAAAATTTCAAAGGGAGGAAAGGAAGCCAGGTTGAAAGAAGAAGGGGGAGGAGGCAGAGAGGGGGCAAAAGGGGTGGCCTTACAGATGTCTCCTGCCACCTGCAGACACCCAGGCGTTATGGGACTTTTCCCTGGGCCTCCAGAGAGGGAGAACTGGAACTCGGCCCTACTGGAAATCAGACCAGACCAGAACCAGAATTCGAGTTCTCTGCCAAGAGGAGGTGATCAGTCTCCAATCCTCAGCTCAGGCTGAGGGTCCTTCGATCAGATTCCTGAGACCAGGACTGCGGGACTAGAAAAATGGGGAAGGATAGGAAGGGTTAAGGAGAGGAAAGAGAGAGGGAAGGGGAGAGAGGTCAGTAAAGTCTCTTGTTCCTTACTGGTCGGGGCACTCTGGCCAGTTGTCCACATCAGGAGGAGACCAGGGACAAAAGGGTCCCAGTTGCAGCCACTGGGTCTGGTCCTTTGTCAGCACATGTGTCTCCTCAGACAATTCATTTCCGAGTGTTAGACAAGAGCCCGCTTTCAGGCCCTGGAAGGAGTCTGCCTTCCTGCAACAGTTCCACTAAACTTCTCTTGTCTTAGAAAGACTGTTGATTGGTTTTCTGTGGACAAGGGGACCCTGGGAGGTAGGGCTGGGAGCTTATGCTCACAGAGTAGCCCAGGTCATCCCTGTCCTCCCCTGACCTGTCTCCCCTCCTGTGGACCCAAGGGTTCCTCCTACAGGGACCACAGCTCTTAACAGGCTCAGGGGAGGAGGGCCGGTCCAGTTGAGGACAAGTGGACCATGGAGGAACCTGAGTCACAGATCTGAGACCCCCCCTGGAGAGAGAGTGAGACCATCTTCCCAGGGTAACTCAGGTGCTAGCCAGTGAAGCGAGCTGGGAGATCTGCTCCCAGCAGGGGGTGCCTTGCGAGGAGAGCTTGGGTGCATGATATGGTGGTGCAGGGACTCGCCCGGAGTGGGGAGCCCCTGCACCCCTTCTCTTCTAAGCGCCTGTGACACCCTCAGGGGGGGCGGGACTCTGCCCACTCCTCTGGGAAGAAGCAGCCAAGGATGCCAATGAGCTGCCAAGACCTGCCTCCTTCCTCCTACCCCACTCCAGGGATTAATGAGGAAGGGGTCAGACCCTCTCTGGGTTCAGTAGGATGACAGCTGCTGGAACCCACCCTACTTACAGGGACAAGATAGGTGATTAAATAGTTAATCCCACTAGGGGATTGTAAATAGAAAAATGTGGTGGTGGTTTAGTTGCTAAGTCGTGTCCGACTCTTGCGACCCCATGGACTGTATGTAGCCCATAGGCTCCTCTGTCCATGGGATTCTCCAGGCAAGAAGATTAGAGTGGGTTGCTATTTCCTTCTCCAGGGGATCTTCCCAGGAATCAAACTGGGGTCCCCTGCATTGTAGGCAGATTCTTTACTGTCTGAGCTATGAGGGAAGCCCAGAAAAATATGGCAGACCCCTATAAGTTAATGATCACTCGAGAAAGTAGGTTTGCTTAACCACAAAACCAAGCAGGCTTGCTTAACCACGAAACCATGCAACAGAAGGTTGAGACCTGCTCCCATACGGTAAAACAACGGCCGCGTGAGACCCACGTCCCGCCCAGTGAGCTCAGTACGTTAATGATCCCTAGGAGATGGTCTCTGAACACGTAAAAAACAAGAGTTCGTGGACCTGGCTTGACCACACAGCGGGGAGAAAATTCCCCTGCTCAACCTGGAGGAGGAGCTGATGATGGAAGCATGAAGTCCACTCAAGAAAAAGAAGGTCTTCTCCCCCACCCCACTTTTCCTTTGGTTATAAAACTGTAGCCCGCTAAGTTCTTGGGGTATGGCATTTCTTGCCCGCCTCCTTGTAAGCCTCACAACTGTCCTATTCTAGTCAATCACATATCTACCACTTTACTCTCACTGAATCTCTTTACAGAGACATAAGAGATCGTGGTACTGGAGCTCTTCGGAGTCGCCCTGAAATGACACTGTTGTGGAATCCAGTCACAAAACACACCTCGGAGGACACTCAAGACAGTGGAGTACAGTTTATTACACCAGCGGGTCCAAGGGGAATCAGAAATCAAGGACCCTGATGTTTCTGAGAGGCCCCATTTTGTACCCCCCACTCCGTGACTGGTTACATGTTAGCAACCTCTTTGTTGCATATGACTGAGTTTTAAAACAAGTAGGTGCCAGGAGAACAGTTAAGATTAAAGGGGTAACGAACAGTGATTATACATCAAGGGGGGATGTCTCCGTGGTTAGCCTAACATGCAGCCTGGCCTCAACTGCAATCTCCCTTTGTCACCTGTAGGGAGGGAAGCCTCCAGGAAACCTGGTTTTCACTAGCAACAGTTTCCTCATTCTCGGGCAGGGTTCAGGCCCAGGTCACATCCTGTCTTTAAGATGGACGACAGGCTTCAGGATGCAGTCTCTCCTGCTTTCCTCACATGGGCCCCAACACCACCATATATACGTTTCACTTCCAGCCTCTGAACCCCTCTCCTACCCACTCCCAGCCCAGGCCTGGGGGGGCTATCCATGTTCCAAGTCCTGACCCTGGGACCTAGTGTGTGTGTGTGTATGTGTGTGTGTGTTAGTGGCGGGGGGAGGGGGCCCCAGATGAAAACTGGGCCTGGTGTCCAGCNAACGCTGACAACTCAAACATCACCTAACTTTGACAGTTTCTGGATCTAGTGTGTGTGTGTGTATGTGTGTGTGTGTTAGTGGCGGGGGGAGGGGGCCCCAGATGAAAACTGGGCCTGGGGGCGGGCAGAGCTCAGGGCCATTTTCCCAGGGAGAGCCGATCCCAGGCTCAAGTGCCCGTTCCTCTGGCCACCTGTGTCCCCAGTGGCTTCTTCAGCTCCCTATGCGGGCCCGAGGTGGGGGGCTGTCAGCAGAGGACCCGAGGGTTGAGGGAGAGGCAAAGGGGGTGGTCCTGGGGGGATGACCCCTCCAGCCCTCAGGAGGAAGCCAGCTATTAGAAGCGTTACCAGGTCCAAGCTCCCTCTGCTTGCTGCACGACAGGCCAATGAATCCGAGGTGTTGAGGCAAGGACAACGATTTTACTCGGAAAGCCAGCTGACTCAAAAAATGGCAGGCTAGCACCTCAAGATAACCATCTTATTGGGGTCTGGATGCCAGGTTCTTTTATAGATCAGAGGGAAAGATGCAATAAGGAGCTAAAGTCAAAAGGCAGAGCAGAGAGGGAGAGGCAGTGGGGAAGTAAAGGGAAAGGGTCTTCAGCCTTGTGAAATAGCTCCAAGGGAATGGCCTGTCTTTGGAAGGGGTGTGTTAATCTCTGCTATTCACAGATGAGCAAGGCCGATTCTCTCTCCTGCTGCTGCTGCTGCTGCTGCTGCTGCTAAGTTGCTTCAGTCCTGTCTGACTCTGTGCGACCCCATAGACAGCAGCCCACCAGGCTCTCCATCCCTAGGATTCTCCAGGCAAGAATACTGGAGTGGGTTGCCATTTCCTTCTCAAGCTGAACAAAGGCACTTCAGTTTGTAGTTGGTCAGGGGGTCAGGGTCCTCCAGGCAAGCCATTAAGTATCATTATAATAACAAAAGCAACAAAATCAAGGCAAAGAAACAGTTTCCAACATAGAGTCAGAATTGGCTTCCTCCCAATGGCAATGGCACCCCACTCCAGTACTCTTGCCTGGAAAATCCCATGGACGGAGGAGGCTGGTAGGCTGCACTCCATGGGGTTGCTGAGAGTTGGACACAACTGAGCGACTTCACTTTCACTTTTCACTTTCAAGCATTGGAGAAAGAAATGGCAACCCACTCCAGTGTTCTTGCCTGGAGAATCCCAGGGATGGGGGCACCTGGTGGGCTGCCATCTATGGGGTCGCACAGAGTCGGACACGACTGAAGCGACTTAGAAGCTGCAGCAGCAGCAACAGAATCAAGATTGCCAGGAGAAATATCAATAACCTCAGATATGCAGATGACACCACCCTTAAGGTAGAAAGTGAAGGGGAACTAAAGAGCCTCTTGATGAAAGTGAAAGAGAAGAGTGAAAAACCTGGCTTAAAACCCAACATTCAAATAAGTGAAGATCAAGGCATCCGTTCCCTTTAGGTAGTTAGAGTAGGGAAACAGAGTCCAGAATGGTGGTGGCTGAAAGATAAGGAAGAGAAAAGCCCGTGAAAATAGAACAGAGGAAGGTCGGAGGGCCAGAGTGAGGACCTCAGGTAAAACAAACAACACTCCTGGCTGGCCCAGTTTACACAGGACAGGCCCGGGGGAGAGAAAAACAAATAAAAAGCGGAGCCAGGGCTCTCTCTCTCTCCCCCCAACCCCTGCGCGCTGGGGTGCTCTTCTCTTCGCATCTCTAGGTTGACATGCCCTCACGCCCCAAGGATGGATTTTCCTGCTATTACCTAAATAAAACAGAGCTGTAACACTGATTTGTCTAGGAGCTATAACACGGTCTGTCCAAGACCCCAGAGCTATGACATGCCGAGGGGGACTTTAATGTCCATCACTCCAAACCTTGTTGTGACGAGACAGAACCGAGGAGCATACCCTCGCATGACAGCCCCATCACTTCACGGCACATAGATGGGGAAACAATGAAAACAGTGACAGACATTATTTTCTCAGGCTCCAAATTCACTGCAGATGGTGACTGCAGCCATGAAATTAGAAGATGCTTGCTCCTTGGGAAAAAAGCTATTGTTGTAGACACGTGTTCCGGGAAACAAACTCACTCAGAAGGACAATGCAGATACTGGAGTGAGTTTATTACACCGGTGGGCCCAAGGCAGAGTCTCCTCTTAGCCAAGGACCCCGACCAGTTTTTGTGAAAACCTGATATACCCTAAGTGTACGTGCCCAAACCCACGTCCCCAAATTTCCTGAAACTAGTCTGAACAAAGGAAAAGAAAGATACAATCAAAGTTAACCCGAGATTCATATGCCTAAAGCCTAGATAGTTAACAGTGGACACTTATCAACAGGCCTGTGGTCCTATCTGGATAAACATAATGGAATTTACCACTTTGTTCTGTTACAGAGATAATTAGCATATTCTTTTAAGCAATGGAGAGTCCAAGTACAGGTCCTGAGGCTCTTTTCTCTGGGGATCTGGCTTCCCATTGGTATGCCATTTCTATAGACACAGGGCACAAAGTTCAGAGTCCATTGGGAGGGTGACCATGTGTGTAGCCTAATGTTCGCAGCCAGCCTAAGATGGAGTCCAGCTCTGTCTGTTTCCTCCTTCATTCCCCCCTCCCTCCTGATGCTCTTAACTCATATTATGAGCATCATTCATAAGGATATATTGAATACACTGTAAAATTCAGGGTCCACAAAGCAGAACTATCAAGGCAACTATAACAATGGTAAATATAGTTTTCCATCAATCACCCTTCACCCAAAATAGGACTGAAGTCCAGAAAGGAATGTTTTCATTTGACATTGCTTTTACCTGGTTTTTCATGTCATCTAAAGCAGTTGATGTATTGCCAGATAAGTTAGGAATGCATACACAACATTCAACCTTAATTATAGCCCAGGTCCCTCCTTGAGCAACTGTGAGTATGTCCAAAGCCATTCTATTTTGAATTACTGCTTTTCCCATTTGGATTTGCTCTTCATTTAAGGCTTGGATGGCTTTTGTTCTATCTAGGAGGGCCTGTTTTGTGAAATTAGTCAAGGCCTCTACTTTAATCATAATATCTGTTGTCCTTATAGAGGGTTTGAATAAGGCAGCAATATACTCATACCATTGAAACACAGATCTTGTCCACCTAGCATGTAAAGAAGACAGATTTACCGGGGGTTGTTGTAGGTTAGGCTTTTGTTACACTGGCATTTATATAAAATGTAACCCTATGACCCGAGTCTATTGACTGTAGGTCTGGCTTACACCCAGAGAGCAGGGAGAGATTATGATTGTGTCCCAGAGAAGAGCAGAGTGGTTTAAAATCTCCTTGGTGGAGCGGTGACAGCCACCAGCGAAGTCCATCCATCACAGACAGAGGCATAGCCCCACACACCAAACAGCTGGAGGTATTGTGGAAGTTGGCATAGGAATGTGCACGTTGATGAGGCCAAGCAGCAGGAGTTGATTGTGCGGCTTCATCCTGAAGGGGCTCATCCAGGATCTTCTTTTCCTCCTTCTTAAGGATGGTCTTAGTCTCTCGAGGGTCAGCGGGGTCCCTCTGTGCAGTCCACTCAGCGTTTTTTGGGTCTGCGTGGTATGTTCTCTTCACCCTCATATGATGGATCCAAGGGGCAATACCTGCAACTTTAACTGCAGTAGGGGTAGTTAGAATAACATAGGGGCCCTTTCACCAAGGGGCTAGCAAGTCATGTTTCCAATCTTTGACCCATACTTGGTCACCAAGCGTAATCTCATCAATCTGTTCCCCAAGGGGGAATGGTACCCTTTCTCGTACAAACTTAGTTACCAGATTTATTACCTTACCCAGTTCCATCTGCTGTGAAATCCTGTTTCCCCTTACCTGAGGCAAATTTGTTGACACCTCTTTTATTGGGGGGGGGGGCTCTCATACACAATTTCATATGGAGAATAGCCTTGAGACTGTGGGGTCATCCTGAGTCTGAGCAGAGCCATCGGAAGCAAGTTCACCCAGGAGCAGTCAGTCTCTATGATCCACTTGGAGAGTCTTTAAGTATCAGGTTGGTTCATTCCACCATCTCAGAACTCTGGGCCTATATGCAGTGTGCAGTTCCCATTTGATGTTTAAAGTTTTGTTTACTTGTTGTACTAAATCAGCTACAAAAACTGAGCCATTGTCTGATCCAATTCTGGCAGGAAATCCAAATCTGGAAACTACTTCCTTAAGCAGGCACCGGGCTACTTCTGATGCTCTTTCAGTCTAGGTAGGAAAAGCTTCTACCCATCCCAGGAATGTACATACCATGACCAGCAGGTAATGGTAGTGTCGGTGAGGTTTCATTTCAGTGACGTACACTCCCAGGTGTTCAAAGGGCAGCGTGCCTTTCAGCTGAATACCCAGAGGTTTTTGTCTGAATACCCGAGAGGCAGCATTAACCTGTGAGCAGGCAGCGTGGCCTAGGNGAGGGTGAAGAGAACATACCACGCAGACCCAAAAAACGCTGAGTGGACTGCACAGAGGGACCCCGCTGACCCTCGAGAGACTAAGACCATCCTTAAGAAGGAGGAAAAGAAGATCCTGGATGAGCCCCTTCAGGATGAAGCCGCACAATCAACTCCTGCTGCTTGGCCTCATCAACGTGCACATTCCTATGCCAACTTCCACAATACCTCCAGCTGTTTGGTGTGTGGGGCTATGCCTCTGTCTGTGATGGATGGACTTCGCTGGTGGCTGTCACCGCTCCACCAAGGAGATTTTAAACCACTCTGCTCTTCTCTGGGACACAATCATAATCTCTCCCTGCTCTCTGGGTGTAAGCCAGACCTACAGTCAATAGACTCGGGTCATAGGGTTACATTTTATATAAATGCCAGTGTAACAAAAGCCTAACCTACAACAACCCCCGGTAAATCTGTCTTCTTTACATGCTAGGTGGACAAGATCTGTGTTTCAATGGTATGAGTATATTGCTGCCTTATTCAAACCCTCTATAAGGACAACAGATATTATGATTAAAGTAGAGGCCTTGACTAATTTCACAAAACAGGCCCTCCTAGATAGAANTACCTGCAACTTTAACTGCAGTAGGGGTAGTTAGAATAACATAAGGGCCCTTTCACCAAGGGGCTAGCAAGTCAAGATTCCAATCTTTGACCCATACTTGGACACCAAGAGTAAACTCAGGAATCTGTTCCCCAAGGGGGAACGGCACCCTTTTCTTCTACAAACTTAGTTACCTGATTTATTACCTTACCCAGTTCCATCTGCTATGTAATCCTATTCCCTCTTACCTGAGGCAAATTTGTTGACACCTGTTTTATTATGGGAGGGGGCCTCCCATACACAATTTCCTATGGAGAATAGCCTTGGGACTTGTGGGGTCATCCTGAGTCTGAGCAGAGCCGTCGGAAGCAAGTCCACCCAGGAGCAGTCAGTCTCTATGATCCACTTGGAGAGTCTTTAAGTATCAGGTTGGTTCATTCCACCATCTCAGAACTCTGGGCCTATATGCAGTGTGCAGTTCCCATTTGATGTTTTAAGTTTTGCTTACTTGTTGTACTAAATCAGCAACAAAAGCCAGGTCATTGTCTGAACCAATGCTGGTAGGAAGTCCAAATCTGGGAACTACTTCCTTAAGCAGGCACCGGATTACTTCTGATGCTCTTTCAGTCCANTCCCATTTGATGTTTTAAGTTTTGCTTACTTGTTGTACTAAATCAGCAACAAAAGCCAGGTCATTGTCTGAACCAATGCTGGTAGGAAGTCCAAATCTGGGAACTACTTCCTTAAGCAGGCACCGGATTACTTCTGATGCTCTTTCAGTCCAGGTAGGAAAAGCTTCTACCCATCCCGAGAAGGTACATACCATGACCAGCAGGTAACAGTAGTGTCGGTGAGGTTTCATTTCAGTGACGTACACTCCCAGGTGTTCAAAGGGCAGCGTGCCTTTCAGNTCAGGTTGGTTCATTCCACCATCTCAGAACTCTGGGCCTATATGCAGTGTGCAGTTCCCATTTGATGTTTAAAGTTTTGTTTACTTGTTGTACTAAATCAGCTACAAAAACTGAGCCATTGTCTGATCCAATTCTGGCAGGAAATCCAAATCTGGAAACTACTTCCTTAAGCAGGCACCGGGCTACTTCTGATGCTCTTTCAGTCTAGGTAGGAAAAGCTTCTACCCATCCCAGGAATGTACATACCATGACCAGCAGGTAATGGTAGTGTCGGTGAGGTTTCATTTCAGTGACGTACACTCCCAGGTGTTCAAAGGGCAGCGTGCCTTTCAGCTGAATACCCAGAGGTTTTTGTCTGAATACCCGAGAGGCAGCATTAACCTGTGAGCAGGCAGCGTGGCCTAGGCGGGTCGTTTGGTGTGTTTGGCTCACCAGAGTGTGTGCCAGCTCTCTGGTACCAATAATTTGCCACTTGGCAATTCCCACCATCCCTTTTCAGTCTTGATGGCCCCTTCCACTGTGGCTAACCTGACAGCCGTTGTCCTTGTTTTATCAGGCTAGTGCCATCAGTATATAGGACCCAACCAGGGTCTGGAACCTTGTGTCCTTCTTTAAAACAAACCCCAGATACCTTACCTCCTCCTTGNCCTTCCACTGTGGCTAACCTGACAGCCGTTGTCCTTGTTTTATCAGGCTAGTGCCATCAGTATATAGGACCCAACCAGGGTCTGGAACCTTGTGTCCTTCTTTAAAACAAACCCCAGATACCTTACCTCCTCCTTGAAGATCTGTGCCTTCTTCTTCGATACCCAGTAACCTGCTTCCATCAACAGCTGGAGCAGTGCTTTTGTCCTTTCCCAGCATTTTTCCTTGGTCGCAGCAGCCAGCAGCAGGTCATCCACGTATTGTAGGAGCCAACATCCATACTCTTCCAGATGCAATGAGTTCAAGTCAGAAGCCAAAGCTTCCTCAAAGATGGCTGGGGAGTTCTTAAACCCTTGTGGGGAAGTCCAGGTGAGCTGTTGCTTGGTGCCCCCAAGCACCAGTGGGACTGGATCTTCCCATTCAAAGGCAAAGATGGGCTGTTACACTGGGGCGAGGCATACGCAGAAGTCATCCTTGAGATCTAGGCGAGTATAAACTTTAGTCCTTGGTGGGAGGAGGCTAAGTAAGGTATAGGGGTTTGGAACAGTGGGGTGTAAAGTCACAGTAGCCTAGATGACTTGCCTGAGATCCTGTACAGGCCTCTAGTCCTGTCCTCCTTCCTTTTTGACTGGCAGGATCGGCGTATTCCAAGCCTACTGGCACTCTACTAGA
>SJYV01026745.1:0-12107 GCA_006410875.1 Neotragus pygmaeus | reverse complement strand
TAGGAGGGGGACAATCAAGGTAAAGCAAATCCCATACCTGCCAGGGGGTAACCCACCAACTGGAGAACAATAATACCAAAGGAGTCCTCCCACTGTAGTGAAGGCTCAGAACTCCACATTAGGCTCCCCAGCCAGGGACCTGACAAAGGGACTGAGAATCCCCAGGGCATCTGGCCTTGAAGCCCAGCGGGATTTCATTACAAGAGCTCCATGGGGCTAGGGGAGACAGAGACTCTAATCTTGGAGGGCACAAGCAAAACCTTTCCGACACCAAGACTCAGGGGAAAGGAGCAGTGATTCCACAGGAAACTGACCCCAGACCACCTGCTACTGATGGAGGGTCTCCTCCGGAGGCGTGGGTCAGCAGAGGCTCACCACAGGGATGGTGGGGCCTGGCGACAGCTGTCTGAGAAGAGTCCCCGTGATGCAAACATTAAATGCATCAACATTGGCATCACAGGGGCCCCAAAAGGAGAAGAGAGAGAGAAGGGACCTGAGAAAATATTTGAAGAGATAAGAGCTGAAAACTTCCCTAACATGAGAAAGAAAATAATCAGCCAAGTCCAGGAAGCACAGAGAGCCCCAGGCAGGATAATTCCAAGGAGGAACACACCTAGATACATAGTAATCAAACTCACAAAAATTAAGGACAGAGATAAAATATTAAAAGCAACAAAGGAAAAATGATGAATAACATATAAGGGAACTCCCATCAGGCAGTCAGCTGATTTCTCAACAGAAACTCTACAAGCTAGAGGGGAATCGCATGACATATTTAAAGTGATGAGAAGGAATAGCCAACAGTCAAGAATATTCTAACCAGTGAGACTCTTGTTCAGATTTCACAAGCTTTCCAGACAATCAAAAATTAGGAGAATTCAAAAGCACTAAACCAGCCTTATAAAAAATGCTAATGGAACTTCTCTAGGCAGGAAAAAAGAGAAGAAAAGACCAACCTACAGAAAATAAACCTGAAACAATTAAGAAAATGGTAATCGGGTCATACATATTGATAATAACCTTAAATGTAAATGAATTAAATGCACCAACAGAAAGACATAGACTGGCTGAGCAGATGAAAATATGTGCATGCACGCACTTCCACTCACCACAGCACTCTGTCTGACCCCCCAAATTGTATGTAAGTATTTGATATTGTTAGTTTAATCATGTTCCCATTATGGCTTGTAATCGTAATTATCTTTTATTTTTGTCTGGCTATTGATTGTGAAAATGATTAACAACTTTTACTATTGTGATTATTTAACTATTACTCACTTAATACCATTGTATCTTGGTTGGTCAACAGAAAAATAATAGAACTGTATATCACCAAAACTACGTACTAATAGAAAAATCTGTAATCACTTTTTAAAACTCAGATGCAGACTTTTGGACTCTGTGGGAGAGGGAGAGGGAGAGGGCGGGATGATTTGGGAGAATGGCATTGAAACATGTATACTATCATGTAAGAAACGAATCACCAGTCTAGGTTCAATACAGGATACAGGATGCTTAGGGCTGGTGCACTGGGATGACCCAGAGGGACAGTATGGGGATAGAGGTGGGAGGGGGGTTCAGGATTGGGACCTCATGTACACCCGGGGTGGATTCATGTCAATGTATGGCAAAACCAATACAGTATTGTAAAATAAAACAAAACAAAAAAGAAAAGAAACATCATAATGTTCACACAATTTGATTCTTCTGTACTTTTATTAAAAATCTCTCTATCCAATAAAATACATATTGATTTTTAACTCCAAGAAAATAAAACTCAGATGCATATCAGAATTATCTTGGAATTTTTTGAAAAACACAAATGCCCAGGTATTGCTTTTTTCCGCTGGAGCTCCAGATATGTCTCTAGTGAGCAGTCGTGTTTAAAAACAACTGGAATATATGAGGATCCTTTATTTCACTTGTTTCACTTTTTCTATTCCATATTCAGTGCTCCCATTTTATTTAGTTTATGTTTTCTAATTTCTCCGGCTCTTTTATGTTCCTTCTCAAGTGAATCTCTGGAATGAAACAGTTCTCAGTTTAGTTCAGTCGCTCAATCATGTCTGACTCTGTGACCCCATGGACTGCAGCACCCAGGCTTCCCTGACTTTCACCAACTGCTGGAGCTTGCTCAGACTCATGTCCATTGAGTCGGTGATGCCATCCAACCATCTTGTCTTCTATCGTCCCCTTTTTCTTCTGCCTTCAATCTTTCCCAGCATCAGGGTCTTTTCCAGAGAGTCAGCTCTTTGCATCAGGTGGCCAAAGTATTGGAGCTTGAGCTTCAGCCTCAGTTCTTCCAATGAATATTCAGGATTGAATTCCTTTAGGATTGTCTACTTTGATCTCCCTGTAATTCAAAGGTCTCTCAGGAGACTTCTCCAACACCGCAGTTTGAAAGTATCAGTACTTCAGCACTCAGTCTTCTTTATGGTCCAACTCTCACATCCATACATGACTCTGGAAAAACCGTAGCTTTGATTAGACAGACCTTTGTCAGCAATGTAATGTCTCTGCTTTTTAATATGCTGTCTAGGTTTGCCATAACTTTTCTTCCAAGAAGCAAGCATCTTTCCGTTTCGTGGCTGCAGTCATCATCTGCAGTGATTTTGGAGCCCAAGAAGTTAAAGCCTCACTGTTTCCACTGTTTCCCCATCTATATGCCATGAAGTAATGGGACTGGATCCCATGATCTTCGTTTTTTGAATATTGAGTTTTAAGCCAGCTTTTTCACTCTTCTCTTTAACTGTCATCAAGAGGCTCTTTAGTTCCTCTTCCGTTCCACAAGGAACAGAAAGGAGCTAGGAAAGGGTTAGTGGGTATCTAGGAAGAGTGCAAGAAGCTTGAAAGTTGGTGAACATCAGCACTCCCTGTGCAGCACGTGACCATGATCAGCTTTGCCGAGAGGAGCCTGAGGTTCAGCCTGAGCCTGAAAGATTCACAGGGAAAGTGGGGGTAGTCTTCCAGACCCTAGAAGAGGGTCTGTCAAGGGTGCAGCTCAGCCCACACACATGTATCAGTGACGAGGAAGACGTAGTCCAGACGGTGCTGGTCAGAAATGTGATCTGAAATACGAAGGAAAGTCACTGTCTTAAATAGCTCTCAGCACGTTATCTCAATGGTCTCCCCAGACAACTTAGCAATTCATCTCCAAACAATAAAAAGATAGGGAAAAAACAAAACCTTGCATCCATTTTGCTAGTTTCTCCTCCTTCACCCATCCATGTTTATTATATCCTACTGCATTCAGGCATCTAACACATCGAAATTCTACTCACAGACTCTGTCTTTTGTTAAAAATTGGACTATAATTGCATTACAGTGCTTGTTAGTTTCTGCTGTGCAATGAAGTGCGTCAGTTATCTGCATACATATATCCCCTTCCTCTTGAGCCTCCCTCCCTGGCATTCCGTCCCCCTAGTTATCACAGAGCACCAAATTGAGCTCTCTGTACTGGACAGCAGGTTTGCACTAGCAATCTATTTGAAGGCAATGGCACCCCACTCCAGTACTCTTGCCTGGAAAATCCAATGGACGGAGGAGCCTGGTGGGCTGCAGTCCATGGGGTCGCGAAGAGTCGGACACAACTGAGCGACTTCACTTTGAATTTTCACTTTCATGCATTGGAGAAGGAAACGGCAACCCACTCCAGTATTCTTGTCTAGAGAATCCCAGGGGTGGGGGAGCCTGGTGGGCTGCCATCTATGGGGTCGCACAGAGTCGGACACGACTGAAGTGACTTAGCAGCAGCAATCCTCAATGAGGAGTCTTAGAAACCTTTGTTGCCACTTACCTATCAGAATTCCATAAAAAAATATGATTTACTGACACATGTTTCTATTATTTCTCTTTTAAATATCTTTCTTCTAAGTAATTTTTAAACATTTAAGTAGGTAGAGAACCTGTAAAGCGCACATAAGGACAACGTTTCTTGTTTCATTGACAAGTGACAACAAAAAAATAATGTGCTCTGTGGTGCTAATAGGGGTAATTGAAAGCATAATTATTCCAGAGAACTTCTATTTTAATTGTCACTTACCGCATATTTATTAAAATACCTGCCAATCTATCTCCAAAGATGTCAAAATCTATGGCAAAAATAATGCTTGATGAATTCATACGAAAAGTTATACATTTTAAAATCAACATGTAAAAAACAAAAAATAAATTAATTAACATGTGACACAGTATATACTATAATTTAATTTGTGGATTTTATTTGTTAGTTACTAAGCTGTGTCCATCTCTTTGTGGCACCATGGACTGCAGCATGCCAGGCTACCCTGTCCTTCATTATCTCCCAGAGTTTGCATATGTCAACAATTTCCAGAATACATTGACTGTAATTAAAAGTTACTAGCTATATATATTTTTTGCTGTTGGGTGTTTTTTCTCTCTTTTTTAAATCTTATAACCATTTTTACTGACATGTGGCTGATTTACAATGTTTGCTGTTTCAGATATACAGCAAAATGATTCAGATATATGTATATTAAGTTGTATATTTGTCTGTCTAATCTTTTTCAGATTCTATTCTCTTTTTCAGTTATACCTTTAAAAAATCCCTTTCTATAACATTTCTATTGTATGACTTTGAGATTACAGACATTTAGACCTCAATAATCCTGTTTCCAAAATGGAAGGTTAGATATGTTTTAATTTAAATAGATTCAGTAGATGAGTTTCAAATGCAGGATATAGAGTTTTTGTTGGTTTTTTTTTACATTCTTCATTCCGTTCTTCAGGAATGGAAAACTTTAAATAAAGGAATTAAATGGAAGAATCGTGAATAGACACAAAAATTTCCCAAGGTAAAAGAGTTCTGGACTATCACACCTACAGGTAAGGAATCTCCATTATCTGGTGGTGTTTTCCATGTCACTTGGAAATCCTCCTTCCCAGCATTCCATCCACAGAGACAGAAAGGCTGAACTGTCTCAGGTTTTATCTATTTGTGGTACATCTCAGCAGTAATTCCAAGGATTATACCCCTTATTATGAGGGACTAGGAAGACGCAGCCAAAGAAGACAGAGCGCCACCTAGCGGGCCCCTCGAGAAATCTCTTTCCAAGGTCAGTCATTCAATGACGTGTTTGATGGGCACTTTCTCAGCACCAAGAGCTAGTGCACACCTCTCTAAAACCACACATGCTGATAATGTCAGCACACTGAAGTTCTCCCACCAAGTTTTCCACTGCCTCACACTTGCACTCGAGGTTCCGGGCCTGGGATGCCCAGGCCATGTCTCCACATCTATACCTGCTAAAATTCTACTCTCTCCAAGACAATTTCAATGATGTTTTCTCAGTAAGACTTCCAAATGTCTGCTCCTCACCAGAGCTGCCCTGTGATTCTACCACAGTATCTGTTGTCTCCCTTCCTTATCTATGTTTGTGCATCATATATTCAGTTATTTTTTATATTTTCATACATGTGTGATATCCCACTCAACAGTATTTTTAAAAGTAGAAACAATGTCTGGTCATGTGATAAACACTCAATAACAAAAAGTTTATGTTCTTTTTATAATAATAAAAACCTTTATTCCACCTGAGCAACTCAAGTCTTAGAAGACATTTTGAAATTACCAAGGATGTTGACCCATTCTATTTTATCTTTTCATGACAATAGTCTGACTGAGAGCTTCCCTGGTGGTTCAGATGGTAAAGAATCTGCCTGCAGTGCAGGAGACCCGGGTTCAATCCCTGTTGGGAGGATCACTCAATGGAGAGTGTGGCTACCCACGCCAGAACTCTTGCCTGGGAAATCCCATGGATGGAGGAACCTGCTGGACTATGGTCCATGGGGTCACAACTGAAGTGACTGAGGACAAACACACAAGTCTGACTGACTCAGAAAGTCATACCCCTCCCCTGGCTTCTAACTGAAAATGCTATAAAAACCATTAAGTCTGATTACTTTATAAAACTAAAAATAGACTCCCAAGTCACTCACAGAATGTTTGTTAATGAGTTAATAAATTGATGATCTTACGAACTCTGTCAGTGGAGAGTGCTGCATTAGAATGAGCAGCGAGCAGAAGTCGGGTGAGAAGCTCCAGTCTCCCTGCCCCTCAGGGAACCCCACAAACTCCCCCGCCTCAGAGTTATGCCATGAGGTAGAGAAAGTTCAGGGTCAGAGGCAAGAACCCAGATAGGAGTAGCCAGCCCCACAGAGCTTAACTGAACGAGGCATGGGAGAGGCCCAGGCAGCTGGCCAAAGGCCCGGTCACAAAAGAGCCGCGTTGGGGTGGGGGACCACAGCTTCGCCCATCTGAGAGCATGGTTGGGGGGCGGTCCCTGTGTATGTGGGGTGGGCAGTGCAGAGAAGGAAGCATGATCCTCAAATGCTAAAGTGGAGGGAAGTTCTCACAGGCCAGAAAGAATTAAGTCCACAGGTGAGAAGGCAAATGTACACTTATGACAGATGGTAAAGAATCAGCCTGCAATACGGAAGACCGGAGTTCGATCCCTGGGTTGTGAAAAATTCCCTGGAGAAGACAATGGCTCCCCACTCCAGTATTCTTGCCTGGAGAATTCCATGGACAGAAGAACTTGGTGGGCTACAGTCCATGGGATCGCAAAGAGTCTGACACAAGTGAGGGACTAACACTTTCACTTTTCACTCTTTCTT
Source organism: Neotragus pygmaeus (assembly GCA_006410875.1). Lineage (NCBI taxonomy): Eukaryota > Metazoa > Chordata > Mammalia > Artiodactyla > Bovidae > Neotragus > Neotragus pygmaeus. The sequence continues at coordinate 5,471 of SJYV01026745.1, read as the reverse complement.
TTTTTTTACTTTATTCTACTTTACAATACTCTATTGGCTTTGCCATACATCGACATGAATCCACCACAGGTATATACGAGCTCCCAATCCTGAATCCCCCTCCCACCCCACATTGTCTCTCTGGATCATCCCCATGCACCAGCCCCAAGCATCCTGCATCCTGCATCGAACATAGACCGGCGCCTCATTTCTTACATGATAGTATACATGCTTCAATTCCATTCTCCCAAATCATCCCACCCTCTCCCTCTCCCTCAGAGGCCAAAAGTCCATTCTATATGTCTGTGTCTCTTTTGTTGTCTCACATACAGGGTCATCATCACTANGCCTCATTTCTTACATGATAGTATACATGCTTCAATACCATTCTCCCAAATCATCCCACCCTCTCCTTCTCCCTCAGAGGCCAAAAGTCCATTCTATATGTCTGTGTCTCTTTTGTTGTCTCACATACAGGGTCATCATTACTATCTTTCTAAATTCCATATATACGTATCAGTATACTGTATTTTTTTACATATAGTGCTATGGCACATTTAATAGACCACAGTAGAGTATAAACACAAATTTTACACATACTGAGGCGCCAAAAAATTTGTATGACTCACTTTATTGCAATATTCACTTTCTTGTGGTAGTCTGGAACCCAACACAAAATATCTCCAGGAACCCAGTGCAAAATATCTCAAAGATATGCCTGTATTTTTACCAAGTTATACAACCATCACCATAAATCAGTTTTATAACATTTCATTACTCCAACATGATCCCCCATGCACACTTATTGTTAGTTCCTATCCTGCCCCATGCACCCACTTATCTACTATCTATCTTCAGAGTTTTGCCTTTTCTGAATACTTCCTACAAATAGGCCATACAATGTATGGTCCCTTGCTTATGGTTTCATTTCCTGAGCATAATATTTATGAGGTTCATCTATGTCATGGCATTATCTATAGAAAGTTCCTTTTTAGTGCTGAATAGTATTCCATCATATGGATTTAGCACATCTGTCTATCTGTTTGCCAGTTGATGGACTTGTAGGTTATTTTCGAGTTTCGTCTAGCCCATCATATTTGAACGTGGGGCTAGAGGGTGGACTTCACAGCTTCTGTCAGTTCCTTGACATGACAAACAAAATGTGTGTGTGTGTTTTCTCTTTATGTCCAAGCTAATAAGACAGAATGTGGTGTGAGATATACAACTGTGTCCATTACAGAGGCCAGGAATGGAGGCACAGGAAAAGTACATCCAGTTCCATTTTTGCCACTCCTGGAATCAAATTCAAAGCAAGAAGTTTACAACTGACCTGCCGTGGAATGAACAAGCCAGCATTCCAGAAGGAGAGTTTAGGGACATCCGAGACCCTGCAGGAAGCAGCAGCCAAGGGTAGGCAGCAGGAATTATCCTGAGACTTCTCAGCAGGGAAACAGTCATGCTCAGGCCAAGAAGGAGAGCATCATCGGCTGTGGGAGCCACACCTGCTGTACCTTCTGATGCTTTGTCCTTCCTGCCCCGATGATGCTGATGGAGATGACAGGGCTGAGAAGGCTGCCTCATCAGCAAGGAAGCCTGTGTGTGTCTGAGCAAGATGCTACCGGTAACTACTGCTACTGGTTCAGCTATGCCAAGGTGGGAACTGCCTGAAGACCTGACAAGACATAAATTGGAGAGGAAGGAGACTATTAGGTGGCGGAGGTAGGACAGAACACTGGAGTCTTTGCTGTAACTCATTGAAGGCATAGCATTTTCCCCAGGAAGAGGTCATCTGAAGAGCAAATCAAATCACGATGCTTATTTAGAGGGGGATTTATGGCTCTATTGAAAAAGTGCTCCATGGGGCTTAGGCAGGAAATTAGGAGAAGAGGCAGCATCATTAAGCCTTTTATCCTACAAAGAGGAGCCTCCTTGGTGAAGAGAGCCTTCTGGCATTTTGGAAGGGGCAGCTCAGAAAAGCTTGCCAAGGGGCAGTCTGCAAGATGCCTCAGAGATCCTGTTGGAGCAGGAAGAACAAGGCAAGCAGATATCCCCCAGTTAACCACTCCCCCCCCTCCGGCCAATTTAACCACAGAAATAAGTTGGTTTATATAAAGATGTCTAAACAACTTCATTTAATGAAAGGAGTTCTGATGTCAAAACCCCCTTTTTTTGGAAACTCCAGGAACACACCTTTCACCTAAGCCACAAGATTAATCCCATGATGACAAATGAGCTCTTACTATGCTGCAGGCTCTGTGCCAGGTCCTAGAGACAACGTGTGGACAAAGCAAGGATGATTCTCAATGTCTTGGCATTTACAGTCTCCTGGGGCAGTGAGACACTGGAAAGAATGAATTCACAAATAAATATATGATTATAAGTTGTGATAAGTTCAACATAGAAAATACCAAAATTTAGAAGAAACCAAAATATAGAAAGAAACAATATTTAAAAAGACACATGTACCCCAATGTTCATTGCAGCACTATTTACAATAGCTAGAACATGGAAGTAACCTAGATGTTCATTGACAGATGAATGGATAAAGATACACAATGGAATATTACTCAGCCATAAAACAGAATGCCTTTGAGTCAGTTCTAATGAGGTAGATGAATCTAGAGCCTATTATACAGAGTGAAGTAAGTCAGAAAGACAAAAACAAATATCATATATTAACACATATATATGGAATCTAGAAAGTATCCTGCTGCTGCTACTGCTAAGTCGCTTCAGTCGTGTCTGACTCTGTGTGACCCCATAGACAACAGCCCACCAGCCTCCCCCGTCCCTGAGATTCTCCAGGCAAAAACACTGGAGTGGGTTGCCATTTCCTTCTCCAAAGCATGAAAATGAAAAGTGAAAGGGAAGTCGCTCAGTCATGTCCGACTCTTCATGAGCCCATGGACTGCAGCCTACCAGGCTCCTCCAGCCATGGGATTTTCCAGGCAACTAGATGGTACCAAAGAAATTATTTTCAGGGTGGCAATGGAGACGNGAAAAGTGAAAGGGAAGTCGCTCAGTCATGTCCGACTCTTCATGACCCCATGGACTGCAGCCTACCAGGCTCCTCCAGCCATGGGATTTTCCAGGCAACTAGATGGTACCAAAGAAATTATTTTCAGGGTGGCAATGAGACGCAGACATAGTTAACAGATGTATGGACATGAGAGGTGGGGAAAAGGAGAAGGGGGATGTATCAAGAGAGTAACATGGAAACTTACATTATAATATGTAAAATAGATAGCCAATGGGAATTTGCTGTGTGACTCAGGGAACTCAAACTGGGGCTCTGTAACAACCTAGAGGGGTGGGATGGGGGAGAGAGATGGGAGGGAGGTTCAAGAAGGAGGGAATATATGTATACCTATGGCTGATTCATGTTGATGTTTGGCAGAAACCAACAAAATTCTAAACAATTATCCTTCAATTAAAAAATAAATTTAAATTTTTAAAAATATAGAAAACGGTGATGTGCAAAATAAAAGCAGCAGCGAGGGCTGGGTTGGACAGAGGAGGCTTCTCAGAAGTGACACTTAAATTGAACCCGGAAGTGGAGTGGGAATTAACTGGCAAAAGAAATGCATTTGTGGGCTTCCCTATTGGTTCCGTGGTTAAGTATCCATCTGCCAATGCAGGGGACATGGGTTCGATCCCTGAGCCAGGAAGATCCCACGTGCTACATTGCCCCACAGCTACTGAGCCAGTGCTCTAGAGCCCATGAGCTGCCCTACTGAAGCCCATGCATGCCTACAGCCCATGCTCCACAAGAGAAACCACTGCAAAGAGACACCCATGCATGGCAATGAGGAGTAGCCCTCGGTTGCTGCAACTACAGAAAGTCTGTGCAGAGCAACGAAGACCCAGTGTGGCCATAAGTAAAAAATAAAATGAACTAATTTATTGTTTTTAAAAAAGAAATGGATTTGTGAGGAGGGCCAGGTATTTGCCTAAAACATTACAACTTTCACTGAATAACCCATCCACGCACAGCCCTTAGAAAAGAAATATTCCACATTTATTGAATCTTTTTTAACTTTTCACCGATTTGTTCTGATTTCCCATCTATTCGGTGCCAGTGGTCTGGATGATGACAAATACAGTGGAGTCCTCAAAGGCAAGGCCCCTGAGCAAAACATTTGCAAACAGAGGCTCCCAGAAACCTTAGTTCATCCATCCACTTAATCACCATTTGCTGTTTATTTAGGATGGGCTAGGAGCTTGAGAGGAATAGTGAAAAAGTTGAGAACCCACCTCCTACAAGGCTTAAAACAAAGAAGAGAAAGACAGGTATCTAAGCAGTGTGAGAAGGGCACACCTAGAAGACACCGATGAGAGACTACAAGCCTCAGATAACATGTGGCAGATATTCGAGAACATGGATGGCAGTACCAGGCTATCATCACTCCTCATCTCAACCCAAGAAGTTCTGCTCTAGCTTGTCTTCAGGCTGAGAACTATCTACAGTAAAAAAGAATGGAGGGCTCTGGAGAAAACAGCAACTCAAAAAGATACATGCACCCCAATGTTTGTAGCAGCAGTACTTAGAATAGCCAAGACCCTGAAGCAACCTCAAGGTCATTGATAAGTGAATGAACAAAGGACAGTGGAATATTACTCAGCCATAAAAAGGAATGAAACAATGCCATTTGCAGCAACTTGGATGAACCTAAAGCTTATCACACTAAGTGAAGTAAGTTAGACACAGGAAGAGAAATACCATATGATATCACTTATCAGTTCAATTCAGTCTCTCAGTCGTGATATCTATCTTTTAAGATTTGAAATAGCTCAACAGGGATATCACTTATATGTGGAATCTAAAAAAATAATGACACAAACAAACTTATTTACAAACCAGAAGGAGACTCACTTATGGTTACTAAAGGGAACATAGCAGACGGTGGGAGAGAGAGAAATTAGGAGTTTGGCATATACACACTACTATATAAAAAATGGATAAACAACAGGGACCTACTGTATAACATCAGTTCCATTCAGTTCCGTCACTNAGACTCACTTATGGTTACTAAAGGGAACATAGCAGACGGTGGGAGAGAGAGAAATTAGGAGTTTGGCATATACACACTACTATATAAAAAATGGATAAACAACAGGGACCTACTGTATAACATCAGTTCCATTCAGTTCCGTCACTCAGTCATGTCTGACTCTTTGCGACCCCATGGAGTGCAGCTCACCAGGCTTCCCTGTCCACCACCAACTCCCAGAGCCTGCTCAAACTCATGTCCTGAAGTCAGTAATGCCATCCAACCATCTCATCCTCTATCTTCTCCTTCTCCTTCTGCCTTCAATCTTTCTCAGCATCAGGTTCTTTCCCAAAGAGCCAGCTCTTCTTTAGTTGGCCAAAGTATTGGAGTTTCAGTTTCAACATCAGTCCTTCCAATGAATATTCACAACCTATTTCCTTTAGGATTGATTGGTTGGATCTCCTTGCAGTCCAAGGGACTCTCAAGAGTCTTCTCCAACAC
>SJYV01026744.1:0-34025 GCA_006410875.1 Neotragus pygmaeus | reverse complement strand
GAGAGAATCCAAATGGTGTGCTTTGTCATGTTACATTTGAGATCTTATTCTATATCATGAGAAGAAATGGCAACCCTTTCCAGTATTCTTGCCTGGAAATCCCAGGCAAGATTTCCAGAGGAGCCTGACGGGTCATAGTCCATGGGATTGCAAAAGAGTCAGACACAGCTGAACAAGTAAACACAAGAAAACAATTCTACATCGAAGAGGAGATAGGATATATGAGTCTAGGATATATGAGTCTGGAATTCACAGGAGAGATTGAGACTGGAGTTAAAAATATAGCTGTTCCTTTGCAAATCATATTTAAAGTCATGGGGCTGACTGTGACCACCTAGAGTGGGACTGGAATTGGAGTGATGAAGAGAGGGGTCCCAAGATCAGCCCAAGGCACTATAACACTGGGTCAGGGAGAAGATACAGTAATGCACATTGGCTTTAAGTTTTAGGAGTGTGTGTGTGTGTGTGTGTGTGTGTGAGATAAGCTAGCAGTTGGATATGTTCATATATTTTGCGCTTTCCCTTTCTACCTTTATCAAAACATACTCATATCTTGCTGATTGATGTAAATGAAATCATCCTAATATTCATAGCATCAACTCCCAACTAAACTGTTAGTATTTTTACCAAACCTTTAGGTGTCTAGGATGCAAAAGGTTAGGATTATAGGGTGTGCTCTGAAAGGTCAGTGGAAAGAAATATTTTGAGATATTGCAGATGTGGAGACTGAATACATATTAATAACATAAAGGTAAAGCAATCTCCAGCTTGAAGTTAACTCTAAAAGAAATACACATGGCGTAAAATAATCCCATCATCTTAAGTAAAGAAATCAAAGTTTAAAATTTTAGTAATGAGATTAAAAATACCAGAAGTTATGCTGTAAATAGAGAATGAACAAATGAAAATGAAAGTAATCACCACTGGCAAAGCTATCATTTTAAACATAAATATTTCTTTTCTTATAAAAATATAGCTGAAGATTAAAATTAGAAGTAACCAACTCCTTATGACATTCAATTTTGATGTACCAGATTTAAATGGAATAGGCTCTTTTGGTTTTCAAAATTCTTTTGGAATTACTGGGGAGCTCAAGTGTGATAGGAATAATTGGAAAAGATTCTTAGAACTAGGGGAATTTGTGGGAAAATTTTTAGCTCTATTTTTTTTAAAAAGTTATATATTTTTTGCTTTACTCAATGAGACATTTTGCTTTTGAAGAACTTTGTCACTGCTGTCTCTATAATTGTTGAAAGTGAAAGTGAAGTCGCTCAGTCGTGTCCGACTCTTTCCGACCCCATGGACTGTAGCCTACCAGGCTCCTCTGCCCATGGGATTTTCCAAGCAATAATACTGAAGTGGATTGCCATTTCCTTCTCCAGGGGATCTTCCCGACCCAAGGATCGAACCCAGGTCTCCCGCATTGTAGACAGGGGCTTTACCGTCTAAGCCACCAGGGAACCAATTTTGTGTAAAATTTCATGACTTTTATCTTATCCCTACTTATACTATATGTATCTAGATACTTCTTATGTATTTAATTATGTATGGTTTCAGTTACCAGAAATGTTTAATATCATGTCATTTTAATTTACGGAGAAGGCAATGGCAACCCTCTCCAGTACTCTTGCCTGGAAAGTCCCATGGACAGAGGAGCCTGGTAAGTTGCAGTCCATGGGGTCGCAAAGAGTCGGACACAACTGAGCAACTTCCCTTTCACTTCTCACTTTCATGAACTGGAGAAGGAAATGGCAACCCACTCCAGTGTTCTTGCCTGGAGAATCCCAGGGACGGGGGAGCCTGGTGGGCTGCCGTCTATGGGGTTGCACAGAGTCGTACATGACTGAAGCGACTTGGCAGCAGCAGCAGCAGCAGCATTTTAATTTAAAAAGGTAATCAATGAACAAGACAATCATTACTAAGAGCCTGAAAAAGTGTATGTTTCACTATTTATCCAGTTCTTTTAATGTAAACACATAGAAGGAGGAATATAACTGTCAGCAAAGCATATATTATACTGCAGCAACAAATAATCACAGCACTGTAATGGTCATAACCACAAAAGTTTCTCACTCATGGTATAAGCCCACTGCAAGAAGGCTGTGGCTCTCCTTCATGTTTCCTTATCTTCTGGAAAAGGCTGAAGGAGCTACCTTTATGTTGCTCTTCTTGAGGCAGAGAAAAGCGACACAGCAAAGCACAAGCTGCCTCTTGATAACTTCCACACAAAAGGCATCCACTTCTGCTCTAAGTTTCATGAACACTTCTAAGTGAGACAGGAAAGAAATGTGTAATCCTCCCACAGGGAGGACCATGAAATGAGGAACACTGCGGGGAGAGCAATCAATATTTGGCAAACTGAAGTATAGTTTACGATAAAGATAAAGAGTTGAAGTTGGAAAATTCTGTCTTTCCACTTCTCCAATATAATAAACTACTAGTGGTTTATCTTTTCTTTTTTGATTCATTATCTGGTACTTTTCTCCATTAACTCACAATGTCCAGTGAAATATTTCTCAGCAACCAAAGACCCTAATCAGCCTTTCAAATTTATCTTAGGATTCATCCTATTGAGAATAAAAGCAAATTCTAGAACCTGGGCCACTGACATTTTGTTCATGGGATAGTTCTCATCTAACCCTTCTGTATAATAGTTCAGGCTCTTGGACTTAGGTCTATTCTCACCTAACATCATTTATTACAGATCTGTACTACCTAACCTCTGCCTGTATCTCTTCTTTGAATTCTTCTGATGAAATTTTTAAAGAAACCACAAATTTATTCATACTTGTGATATAGTAATATATATGTGTGTGTGTGTGTGTGTGTGTGTGTGTGTGTGTGTATATATATATACCCCATTTGAAATTGATGAAGATCTGTGTCCATTGATGTCTTCGTGATGTCACTGGCTAGTTTGTTCACTTAAGGCAAGTGACTGATACTTTAAGAACCTCAGTTTTCTTATCTGAACAATTGGAGGATCAAATTAGTATATGGAAGGTGCTTTAAGAACTCTAAAGAAGGAAAATGTTGGTTGATATTGCGGTTGCTTTGCTATTGTCCCCGATGAGTCAGGAATCTGTGATTCTGGCATGATATTAATTCCAGAATGAGGGAAATAACAAAGACATTTTATGCAATCCTAACATGTTTTCCTTCACATTTTCTGGGACTGAAATATCCTATTTTGGAAAGAGACAGGATGATGAAATAAATGGGGAAAGTCTTCTAACCTACAAGTCTGGCATCACTATACTGTGGACACAAAAGAGTGGATTATAACAAAATGAATGTCTACTTGTCAAGATTCCAATTCTTTTTGTCTGCCAATAGTCAAGGTTCCCAAGTGACTTGGTGGAAGCAGCCTTTATGCTGGCAGTCTTGTCTCTGCTTGTGCATGCATGCTTAGTCACTCAGTCATGTTCAACTCTTTGCGACCCTGTGGACTGTAGCCTGCCAGGCTCCTCTGTCCATGGAATTCTCCAGGCAAGAATACTGGAGTGGGTTGCCATGCTCTCCTCCAGGGGATCTTTCTGACCCAGGGATCAAACCCATGTTTCTTACAGTCTCCTGCATTGGCAGGTGGGTTCTTCCTAGCGCCGTCTAGGAAGCCCCTTGTCTCTGCTTGGCATAGCTGTTAACTGATCAGCTCCTGAGGTAGCGAATCCANAGGGGATCTTTCTGACCCAGGGATCAAACCCATGTTTCTTACAGTCTCCTGCATTGGCAGGTGGGTTCTTCCTAGCGCCGTCTAGGAAGCCCCTTGTCTCTGCTTGGCATAGCTGTTAACTGATCAGCTCCTGAGGTAGCGAATCCACAATGATAGGGCTTATTTCTACATATCAGGATTTCTGATAAGACTAATCTGCTATGCTTTAGTACATATAAAATACCAAGTCCTAAAGATATCAAGTCTGTATACATTGGGAATTTAATAATTTTCATGTACCTCTTCAAATTTTCCACCATATGGAATAATAATTCTAAGGTATTGGCAAGTCAGCAATAACAGTAATCAAACTTCACTGTATAATGTTTTACTTTTACAAAAGAGCTTTCTCATCCCATGTAGTGCTGGCAAGGCTTTATCCATAGGAAATCCGTATGAACTGGGAAGAGTATTTCCCCAGATTTTTTTTTCTGCTTAAACCAAAGAAGAAAACATCTGGTCAAACTCATTTATCAAAATTGTTTGTCTGTAGTATGAAGGTTTCCTTGGCCATATTCTTGGCTAATTTGTACTTGCTGGTAACTCAAAGACAATAAAAAGTAATAAAGTAGAAAAACAGATTTCAAAAATTTCAGTGAAAAGACAAGTACATTTCTAAATTAGGGGTTATAAAATGATNCTTGGCCATATTCTTGGCTAATTTGTACTTGCTGGTAACTCAAAGACAATAAAAAGTAATAAAGTAGAAAAACAGATTTCAAAAATTTCAGTGAAAAGAGAAGTACATTTCTAAATTAGGGGTTATAAAATGATCCGTGGCATACAATGGGTAAGAGATTTATTTCTTTTTTAGAGAACATTTTTTGAGGGTTTCAGATTTGTAAAACTGTCATTGAAAACTAAATACCTCAAAGAAAAAGAATATAAGGAAGCACTAGTAAAAAATAAGTATGATTGTATAAGGAGTTTTCTGATTAACATCTTCTGTTTAAAAAGATGTGCAAAAAATAAAGAGACTCAAAAATAACAGCTAACTTAAAAGGGTAGCACAAATATCTAGAAATAATATAGGAAAAACTAAGATCTGGAATAAACTGAAGTTTTAAAAAAAGTTACAGGGAACAACCCATGTGACTTTTTAAACTATTTTAAAAGCTTAAAGAGCAGGAGGAACAGGAATAAGAATAAGAAAGATTTAGGCTCAATGTTAGAGGAAAACGATTTCAGGTTTTTATATGTAACAAACAATATCTGAGCCTGTTTTGCTTCCATATTTTTAAAGTAAAAATAGGAAAACATCAAATTATTGAAGAACTCACAGACCAAGATATTTAAGAAGGTAATATGAAACTTCTGATAAATGCAAAGCAGCTTTAGTCTCCAGAAGCAGATGAAGTGTCATTTCAGGATGGCGAAGAAACCTTCATCAGTTATCTAAGATTTTCTATTAATATTAGCAAAATACCAAAAAAATCATAGAGTCCTGCAAAGGTTTCTGGAGACTTGAGAGATAATAATTTCCCCATTTCAGAGAGTAAAAATCTATTCATTGTGAGATGGTGAACAAAATATTATATAAATAATTAATATTTATAAAAGAATATAAGATTTTACATGACTTCTTTAGGATAAAAGATTCCAAACTATTTTATCAAAGTTACTAGACTAGTAGGGATGGAATGTAAGACTGGTATATGATAATTTTAGAAAAAAGAATTACCTCTCATGATATCCTTATGGATAAGCTGGCTATGTAGGTCAATAATAGTTCAGATATATCACAGCTTATTTAACATCTGTAGCTAACAACATTGATGGCTATATTACTTTAAATACTGGCTATCTTTGTTTATCGTGAATACGAATATTGAAGATGCTCCTTTCTTCCTGATAGTGCCTGGATTTCAATGGCAGCTATGTTGGTAGTGATGGAGTCTATTACCCAACTCAGGGCATGGATCCTGTTGAAGGCTACAATAGGACATGGAGGGAGAAATTAGGCTGTGTTCTAGTCCTAATTTTGTCTCTTAGATGCTGCGTGGCATTGCAAGTACCTCATCTCTAAAATAAAGGTATACCAATTGGTGTAAGTCAGTCTTACAGGTGGCTGTGAGGTTTAAAAAGCTATACAAATACCTAGGCATCAAAATACAAGACAAGAGTATCACCTGTACCTCTGTTTTCATCTGGAATGAAGGCAAATATGGAAAATCACTATGGAAACAGAAGACATTAGCAATACAAAGTGTGGCAATGGTAGCCTCAGAACTTTATTTCCCAACTCTGTCAAATTATATTTGACAAAAAATATCAGACCAAAACAAGATGGAATTATCAGGAAAAAGGGGCTGTTGCTTAGACTTAGAAATGCTAATATACAAACACAAAACAGTAGGAAAAAGCAAAGCAGTTCATGTGAAACAATCTGCAGTGATTAGTTGACCACATGGTTAATAAGAATATTGTGAAAAGTTTAGTTTCCTTCAGTGTGAGATAGACTGCTGCTGCTAAATGTTGTCCAACTCTGTGCGACTCCATAGACGGCAGCCCACTAGGCTCCCCCGTCCCTGGGATTCTCCAGGCAAGAACACTGGAGTGGGTTGCCATTTCCTTCTCCAATGCATGAAAGTGAGAAGTGAAAGTGAAGTCGCTCAGTCGTGTCTGACTCTTAGCGACCCCATGGACTGTAGCCCACCAGGCTCCTCCGTCCGTAGGATTTTCCAGGCAAGAGTATACTGAAGTGGGGTGCCATTGCCTTCTCCGCTGAGCTAGACTACCCTGGTCAAATTCCTGGGATGTTTAAGAGATACATCAAAAAGTTACTTTGCTCCATTTAGCAGCCCTTCCCCCTTAATTCAGGCTTCCCCCATGACTCAGCAGGTAAAGAATCCACCTGCAATGCAAAAGACACAGGAGATGTGGGTTCAGTCCTTGAGTCGGGAAGATCCCCTGGAGAAAGAAATGGAAACTCATTCCAGTATTCTTGCTTGGGAAATTCCATGGACAGAGGAGCCTGGTGGGCTACAGTCCATAGGGTTGCAAGGAGTTGGACATGCCTGAGCAACTAAATACACACGCCCCCTTAATTCAAGAGAGATATCTAAGGTCTGTCACATGACCAGTAGAGGCTGACAGTGTCAGAAAACTGTGATCTTCAGGAAGAGTGGAAGGAACTAAAGTTAACTTTAGGAATCAGACAGGTGAAAAATCTTACTAGCTGTCTTCAGTTATCTAAAGGATTGTCAAGTGTTGTTATAGGGTTTATTTTCACTCTGTGCCATTCCAGAGAGCAGAGCAGGAATCAGTGGGTATAAAAAAAAGCAAAAAAGGAGGCAGACTGTTGGTTCACAGAAACTACTTTATAATAACACCTCAATCTGTACAATACTAAGAAGGGCCATTTGGTGAGAAAGAAAGATCTCTATTGCTGAAGTTTTCAGCCGAGACTGGCAGCAATCTGTTAGGGAATCTATACAACACACTTTTTCTTTAGGCTGGTCCTTAAGGTTGTTACCAATTAAGAGATTCTATGATTTTATTAGAAATTTGTCTTTATTTCCAAGACTATAGTATGTCCAAATGTTTATTTTTACTTATTACATTGATATCCATAGACCATTTGCAATAGAAGGTATATTTTTTTCTGCCTACAGAGCATCTTGCAGAAGCTAGTCAGCCCATAAAAACTGCTGATTTACCATCTTAGAGGTTTCTTTACTCCACAGAAGTAATTTATTGCATACAATTATGATATATAATATCTCCAGCTTACTAAGAATGAAAAAGCCATGTTTCTGTACTATTATGGTTGAGTTTTCTACCTTTGAAATGGTTAATGTTCATAGTTAAGGTTACCATGGTAACTATAACTCAATTCTTTGTGACTATAAATTATTTTTTATTCCTATATGTTGACTTTGATTCTTTATATCCATGTGATACCTAGCTATTCAAAGTGACAAACTATAATCTCTCCATAAGATAAGCTAAATGGGTTAAAGATCTTTCCCCCTCATGATTATAAAAAGAACTATTTGAAGTAGCTAGTTACTAGGAGCTAGAATAGAAAAATTAGTATGTTGTGTGATAAGGGAGTCAAAGCAGAGGGTCATGGTAGATTATAGTATGCACTGTAGTAAAAAATAAAGTGACCACAAACCAGTAAAATTATGTTGTAGGTAAAAATGGATAAACTGTGCCTTAGCTGTATACAAGTACTTCCTCTTTCTATGCTCATGGTAACATTAATAATTAATGATGGCACTTTAAAAAATTTCTCAAACAAGTCTTCAGATCCTTTACAGCACGGTATTTTAAGAAGTGACTATTAATTGATCTCAGATCTTCTCAATTTTCATTTCTCCCAGAAATACTTTAATTGTGAATGTAGAAAAGGCAATAGTTTCCATAAATTTTGCATAGATCAGATTCTACTATTCCTGGGATAGATCTAGGCAGTTGGTTAGGGGATTTACTAAAGGAACAAAGATTTTGACATTAGTGGTTCCATAGCAACCATGTTTTATTGAAAAGATAAGACTTAAAAGGGATCCCTAGATGTTGCACTGGGGCTAAAACTTAACTTCTCTGAGTTCTAATTTCTTGTTGTGTAAAATGTACATAGTAACATCTATCAGTGTTTCAGAGGAAAGCACATTGGACATTTTATGACAGGTGCTCTATGCTGGGCTAAGAGGTGAAGGGAAATGTACATTTGTCAAGTCAGCTAGATCAACTGAACAAATACTGATGATTAATGAGGTCTGGACTGTTGCAGTCACATTACCTTCATATTCAAATAACTATGAAATTTACACTGTACATGTTGTAGTTTATGCTGTACAACACAAAAGAACTTGGATTAAATTTAACTAGAAATTAAGTTTGAATTATTATAATTTAATTTAATTTTCCTAGCTAGGTTGAAATTGCCCAGAGGACAGAAATAACGTTTAGATTTTGTGTCTGCAAAAAGTGCCTTGTATTAATAAGATTTGAAAAATTTTTGTTAATGTAAATTAAAAAGTTAGTGATAAGACATAGGAAGAATAGTTTCAAGCTAATATAGCCTAAATGTAAAAATAGAGGTTAATGCTCTTGGTTAGAGAATATCATGGCACAGGCCTAAACTATAGCATGATGAATATAGCAAATTAATAAAATACCACTATAGAAGACTATAGAAAACTGGAGGGAGAGTGGTTAAAATCCATTTCCACAAATTAACAAATAACTATTTCTGTTATATTATCCTGAATTTTCTAAAATTATTGTATATCAGATTAGGCTATCTATAGAAATAATATACTCCCACCTAGGTATTGAAAAATGCCAGCATTTTTCTTATAGTATTATCTAGATCATTGTCAGCATCATGTTTATTAATATGTATTCCTTTGGGCTATAATTAGCATATTACATGTAGATATGTCTGCTTTTAAATGTTAGTAATAGATTTTGTTGTTTTTGTTGGTTTAGTTGGTAAGCTGTGTCCAATTCTTTTTGTGACCTCATGGACTGCAGCCTGCCAGGTTCCTCTATCCATGGGATTTCCCAAGCAAGAATACTGGAGTGGGTTGCTATGTCCTTCTCCAGAGGATCTTCCCAACCGAGGGATCAAATCCGTGTCTCCTGCATTTGTAGGTGGGTTCTTTACTGTTGAGCCACCAGGGGAGCATAAAAATCCAAATGTCTACAAGTGGGAGAGATAGACTGTGGTATATCCATGCCACGGAATACTCTCTCTCTGTCTCTCTCTCAGTTGCTAAGTCATGTTCGATTCTGCAATTCCAATGGCTATAGTCTGCCAGGCTCCTCTGTCCCTGGGATTTCCCAGGCCAGAATACTGGAGTGAGTTACCATTTCCTTCTCCAGGGGATCTTCCTGACCCAGGGATTGAATCCACAGCTCCTGCATTGGCAGACAGATTCTTTACCACTGAGCCACCAGGGAAGCCCAATAATAGATTACTAAAAATTATGTCGATAATAGTAATAAGAAGAATGAAAATATCTGGAAAGCTATGTATTATCAGATTGGGAAAAATAATTGCAATAGCACAAGAACATTAATTTCTAAAATGCTATCAGGTTAAATTCATGTGGAATGAAGACCTATGGGTGAAGATAATTATGAAAAGAAAACTTAGAAAGGAAAAGTGAAAAAATGTAATAAGAAAGAAAGCCATATCTGGCTGAAAACTTATTGCAAATGTTAGAAGGAGTTTCTCTTTTCTCCAAAACAGGTCCTTAGTCAAGGAGAACTATAAGACAATAAAAGTGAATCATACAAGACTAATCAGAAATAATAAACAATGACTAGAAAAAAAATGGATCAGAATCAGAGAGGCTACTTTAGTTCAGGATCAAATCTATTTTTATAGGTAGCCCTGTATAGTTTGGAGAAGGCGATAGCACCTCACTCCAGTGCTCTTGCCTGGCAAATCCAATGGGTGGAGGAACCTGATAGGCTGCAGTTCATGGGGTCGCTAGGAGTAGGACATGACTGAGCGACTTCACTTTTATTTTTCACCTTTATACATTGGAGAAGGACATGGCAACCCACTCCAGTGTTCTTGCCTGGAGAATCCCAGGGACTGGGGAGCCTGGTGGGCTGCCATCTATGGGGTCTCACAGAGTCGGACACGACTGAAGCGACTTAGCAGCAGTAGCAGCAGCAGTATAGTTTTACTATCTGGTGTATGCCTACTGAGGTTTGTCCATAATGATTTTACTTAAAAATAAAGTTTCACTTGACAGAAAACAACAAAATTCTGTAAAGCAATTATCCTTCAATAAAAAAATAAATTTAAGAAAAGTAAAAAAAAAAAAAAGTTTCTTTTGGGTATTTTATCACCAGAGTGTTTACAAGAGTTTTCTAGGTTTCTATATAGGATCAAGAATTGTAAATAGTCTCATGTTTCTATCTGATCACCTGACCACAAGGATCTGATACACCAATAAGTCGACATGAAAACTCATAAAACCCATCACTTGTGAAAATAGATTTAATGAGGTGCCTTGCTTTTGTTAAACATTGTAGCATCATTCAAGTTCTGAGTGTTCTTTAGCCCATCACTGCATAGATATAGAAGAACTATGGGAGTCTTGAAAACAGTAAAAATTTTTAAGTAGTAACATTTTCTTATTACAAAAGTGTTAAATGTAGCAACTTCAGAAATGAGATTTAAAAAAAAGAAATAAAGAAAATCACACTGCAATTCTGCCTTCCCAAGACAGAGCCACTGGTTGACATGCTTCATGAGTGACAGGCCCAGGTCCTTCTCGTTCACCACTGTACCCATGGTGAAGATCCCAGTGCCTGGCATCTGGCAGTGGTAATAATGTCACTAAATAAAATAAATGCTGTTAAATAAAATAAATGTTGGCATTTTGGTGTATGCCCTCTTAGAATTCTTTCATATGTAAATATTTTTGAAAACTGAGATCATAACATGCACATTTGAATCCTGGAACATAACTGAATTCTGAACACTAATCTTGGATTGAGAATACATTCTCTTTTTCCAATAAGATTTTGCAGATTCACAAAATATGAGAATTAGAATGGAACTCAGTGTATTTAATCCAAAGCTTTCATATTAGATACAAAGGAAAACTTACAGTGGTGAAGAGGCAAAAATGGGCATTGCAAAATCTAGGCCTCTGGATTTTTTAGCCAGACTTTTTTCTGCCATATAATATGACTCCTACATGGTATCTTAATCCAAGCTTTTTGAAATGGAAAATTCATGCTTCTTCAAGAATTTTGTCACCTATTTTTCGGTATTCCTTTGCATACTTGTCACTCTGATATAAATTTAAAAGTGTCTTGGCTTCCCCAGTGGTCTCGTAGTTAAGAATCCGCCTTGCATCGCAAGGGACACTGGTTGACTCCCTGGTCCGGGAAGACCCACCAGTTGGCTCCCTGTTCTGGGAAGATTAACCAGTTGGATCCCTGGTCTGGGAAGATCCCACGTGCCATGGAGTTGTGTGCCACAACACCTGAGCCCACGTACAGCAACTACTGAAGCCTGGTGCCTAGAGCTGGTGCTCTCCAGCAAGAGAAGCCATCCCGATGGGAAGCCTGCACACCGTAGCTAGAGAGTAGCCCCTGCTGCCTCAACTAGAGAAAGCCTGCACGCAGCAATAAAGATCCACTGCAGCCAACAAATAAATACATCTTTTAAGTAAAGTGTATGGCTAAATCTTCTGTGAAGAAATTTGGTGCTAATCACCAATCTAGGTAATTTCAAACATTTTTTTTTTCTGATATTCAATAAGCTATAGTTGTTTTAATATTTAAAATTAAAATTTTTTGTTCTACTCAAGATACATACATATTTATTATTATAGCTTGATGCATGTTTTGAAAACGTCAATGGCTTTTCCATTACTGAAAAAGCAAGGAATCTCCTAAGTTACTATCCTTAAGAGCAAGCACCTGCTTTCCCCAAACACTAGTGAGTACTTAGAAAGATTTATTTTCCTCCCAAATATTTTCACTCTTCATGTACCTTGTTTCTTGTACTATTTGTCTTATTTGACATAGCATGATTTTAATTAGGTTTTTAATGATCAAGATACATGTTTCAAGATTTTGAAGGTGAGCGGTTTACAAGTAACTCCCAGCATTTTCTATCAAAACACTAATGCCTAGGGCTGTTTAAGTGGTAGCCTCAAAAAAGAAAACTGAAATTAAAATCATTAGCAGGGTATATTTTGAATGTCTTTGCGCAACATTATTAAATATAATCAGAAGAAACCAAGTAATAAGTGCAGTTCTACACTTATCCCAACTTGCCTGTCTCATCCTAGTTAAAAATGATCTGCCAAACCAGAAATTTACAACTAGTGTTTCATGAACGTGAACCTGGGGAATCTCTAAGCCATTTTAGCCCCTTGTCTTTCCACATTATTCAGATTTGCTAGACTTACTGAACATGAAGAAAACGAATGTTAGTGGCCAGTTCCTTTCCACCTCATCCTCCCATCCTTTAAAGTACAGTTGTTTTTTTTTTTTTCCCTCTCTCCTTTACAATATTAACCCAAAATTGCAGCTGTGAGAGTGTCTGTGCCCTTTCCCTACAAAATGAAATTGACAAAGCTATAAAACAAATCCTGACTGTGGTAAGTGAAAAGAGAGAAGGAAGAAGAGGAGAGGGAGGAGGATGGGAGAGGAAGAATAAATGATATCCTATGATTTAAAGTGAACTTTCATCTTCTGTGCTGGGCTTAGTCCCTTAGTCATGTCTGACTCTTTGCAACCCTATGGACTGAGGCGCGCCCGGCTCCTCCGTGCATGGGATTCTCCAGGCAAGAATACTGGAGTGGGTTGCTGTACCCTCCTCCAGGGGATCTTTCCAACCCTGGGATTGAGCCCAGGTCTCCCACCCTGCAGGAGGATCCTTTACTGTCTAAGCCACCAGGGAAGCCTTTTCATCCTGTAGCATTGCTTAAATCATTTTTCAACCTTAAAATTCTTTGTTTCTTTAGTTACTAATGGAGAACTTGAGGTAAAACTGGAGCTGGAGTAAGCAATTTCTGCGTATCCTCTCTTGGTCCTCTCATTCCTGGGCTGTCATCATTCACTCTTCTCCAGCCGGAAACGATTCGCAGTGGTGCTCCTAGCTTAGCATTCCCTCTAATTGCTGTCCATCTGTTTCCATTAAGCATCTAACCCATTTGTCTCATTTAAATATCTCGCTCCTTTTTCTAAACACTTCAGATAAAATTCTGACCTCAAATATTTACATAACATTTTCCTAGATTTCTGCATCCAAGGACAGTGTCATTTTGCTATTATTAAAAGAATGTTAATTCAGCACCTTTCACACTGTGAGTGTTAAATATGCAATTACTGTTACTTTGATAGTATGGTATTAAAAAAAGTTGAATCAAGTATTTAGTTCTTCCTTTTATAAGAAATTCCATAATTTAAGAACAATAGTTTCTTCTCTGATCCAACGTCAAGATAATTATTTTGACAAATTCTTTTGAGATTTTTAGATCATAGAAATATGATTAAATAAAACCAGTCATCAGTTGGAGTTATCATAAGAGCTCCAGAGTATTCCTCCTGTGATCTAAAACAATGTTTTAACAACATCCCTTGTCTCCAGATTCTGTCTTGTTAAATAAGAAATAAAAGTTTGAATAAAAGTTTTTCCTCTAGTTAACTTTAAAATTGACTGTGGCTTAAAATAGAGCCATTTTGCCACTGTACTTCCACTATGGTTCAAGTCCATATTTCTTGCCCATTAGGGAACTGGGTCCCTGTTCTGCAAAGTTTTGACTCCTGTAAAATAAACTTTCCTAAACTTTGATGCTATAGCATCAGTCAGCTTACTTAGAGAGATCCTGTGAGAAAATGCCTGTGACATTATCACTAGTGTAGAGGTGGTGTTGATGATGCCATTTACTATATCAAAGAGGGTCTTGCTTTATAGGGATGCATGGGAGAGATGTCTCACATATGTCAGCATTGGAAATAATCACATCCCCTGAGCATCTGGACCTGACAGATCATTAAGCCATCATATTTTTCCCTTAAAGCTAAATTTGTAGCCCTTCTCAGACAAGCACTCCAAGCCACGTGCATTCTAAACTACTTAGAGCTTCAGCTTATTTTTCAAACACTCATTATTCTATTTATCTCAGTTATTTATAATATGTATTTATAATAGGATATTATAATTCTGTTTGGGAGGAAGAGAGGTAGAAGAAAAACAGATGAGCCAATACAGTCACATCATTATTGCTTGCATATGTAAGGACAACTACACATGTATGCGGCCCTAGTGGCTCAGACGTTAAGGAATCTGCCTGCAATGCAGGAGACCTGGGTTCAATCCCTGGGTTGGGAAGATCCCCTGGAGAAGGGAATGGTGACCCACTCCAGTATTCCTGCCTGGAGAATTCTATGCACAGTGGAACCTGGCAGGTTATAGCCCATGGGGTCAGAAAGACTGAGCAACTAACACTTTCACTTTCATGTTTGTATACTTTGAAGTAGATATCTCTTCGTGGAGAAGAAGAAAAAGCTGTAGTACAGAAAATGATGACTATTAAGGAATCACCAAGTTTACTTTCGTACTTTAAATTTTAATTTTTGACAATAACTTTCTTAAAGATGTAGAATTAGTATGTTTGAAATATAAACATGATATTAGTTACATATCTACATAGATCAAAGGTAAGTTCTCATAGTTGTATAATAAAAATATTTTTGTTAATTAAAAAGTCATTATTTATAGGTGATACTAAAATTGGCCCAATTAAAATATTATTTGTGATTTTCAATAATCAAGTTACAGCTAGTTCTTAAATTATTATTATTGTTATCAATTGTTCTAACAAATCATTCATTGATGTTTATTTGTAAGCTATTTAGGATTGCATAATTTTATATTTGTGAAGTTTAAAAAATTTACATGTCATTCATTCTCACATGATTCAATATCATGTTCATACTTTCCAATTAGTACTGCAAGCTATGGACATTTTGAAATTCTTCCAGATATCTTACAGCCCTCCATAATGCTTTAGGGTATGCAATATTGACAGCTTGATGTATATTACTAGAAATCTGCTCTTAAATCTAGAAGTTAAAATTTTAATGCTAGCTCAACTGAAGTTCCCTTTAATGGAAAGGTTAGACATAGAAATAAAATACAACTTTTAAATTTATAAAAGGAAAACTGTAAATGACATCCAATATTTGTGTGCCACATGGCAGTATATGCCAAGGGAGCTGGCTACTTTCATAAGTTATAATTAATAAGATTCATCAGTGTCAGCAAATATGCCCAAGTCATTTACAATTTGGAAACCATCACCCTTCAATTAACTGATTCTCCATGCAGTAATTTTGATCATTGGATGCTGCTTCTAGTTATATAAATAAGAGGTTTGTTTTTTTTTAAATTAGTTTCATAGACCTGTAAGTGGGCAACTAAAATATAAGAATTGAATTTTTAAAATGGTAATAACGATGACAATGACAGTTTAGCACTTTGCAGCATGGTGCTTTCTCATATTAGTACTTTTTTTTGTTCTTCAGACTATTATTATCTCAAATTTACATATGAGGAAACTGATGGAGAACTCATCTGGGGTCAAATAACTTGGAATAGAATAATAGAGACATGAACAGAAACCCTCTATTTCAGTTCTCATACTGTTTCACAGGATTTTGCCCTATACCACAGTTAGATATTAACTATAATATTCAACTTTGCTCAGGAACATCATTAACTGTTGTTAAATAAAGTTTAATTGAAGCCATAAATATTAATGTGGAATTTTGAGAACCTTTTATAATTATAGTAATTAATATAAAGCTTAATGATTTTTAATTTTTAAATTTGTGTCAAGTCCTCTTTATAGAACACATTTGTCATTCTACTATCCTGAGCAATATGAAAGGGTCCCTGCTGCTCTTTTCCATGGTTTACACCATAGAGAATTCCCCTTCTAGAAGCATTTCATCACAGATTAATACCTGAAATTTAGAGCACTTATTTCCCTGCATCTTATTAATAGCTATGGAAAAGAAAAGGGGTCATTTTGAGAGAATCAGTGATATCCAAAAGATAAAATACTAATTTCTTTTTAAACATAACATGTTGAAAACTACATATGATATTTTTAAACTGCTTGGGTTCTGAATATTGCTCCATTAATTAAGATTTAGGAGGTTCTGGGGGCTCAGAAACTGGCCTTAAAATAACCTTACCATTAGAATAACATAAATCTTTGGGTTTATTTTGGCTTTATGGGGCTCAAAAGAGTGTCACATTTCAGACGCTGAACTGCTTTTACATTCTTTAGTGTAATACGGTATTCTCAGTGCATCCTGCACTCTAGAGTCTTCTAGGATAATTGTGATCATCCTAACTCAAAAAAGTCAGAATCACTGAGGATAGGGCTGAAAATTGAACATTCTAAAATTCCTTGCTTAGTTTTTAATCTGCAGTCAGGGGTTAAAAACCATTAAACCTACTGGGAACTCATATGGGAAAGGAATGACTGTTTTCTTGGTCACAGAAGTCTCTATATAAGGCATGCATTTCCCTGTGGTTGGTAGCTAATCCTCCTGTGCATTGCAGTTTGCTTTCAGCTGCCCTTGACAGAGCATGTTTCTTCTGACTGGAAGTCATTTAAGTCTCCATTGTTTCCTAGGAATGCCCCTCAAATGAAATGAAAGCAAAAGTTTTTCATTTTGAAATAATTATAGATGCATAGGAAGTTGTAAAGGTAGTACATGGACGACCCGTGTACCTTTCATTCAATTTCTCCCAATGGCCCATCTTACATAATCATAACATAATATCAAAGACAGGAATTAGACATTGACATGATGTGTGTTTAGAATTCTATGTTACTTTATCTCATGTGCAGACTGGTGTAACCATCAGTGCAATCAAGACACAGAACTATTCCATCACCACAAAGATCTCCCCCTCTCCCCAGTGCGTTTTATAGCTACATCGAATTCCCTCCCTTCCTCCCTCCTGGCTAACCTCTGGCAACTATTAATCTGTTTCTTGTCTCTAAAATTTTATCATTTCCAGAATGTTATAGAAATGGACTGTATGTACCCTTTTGAGATTGTTTGTTTTTACTTAGCATAATGTCCTTTAGATCCAAGTTGTGTGTTATCAACAGTTCATTTCTTTTTGCTGTTCAGCAGTATCACATTTGGTTGTTTCCATTTTTTGTCTCTTACAAGGATGCTGCTACAATAATGTTGCATATCTCCCAGATAAATGCTCAGGAGTACAATTGCTGGGTTGTTTGGTAAATGTATGTTTAATTAAGAAACTGCCAAACTGTTTTCCCAAGTGGCTGTACCATGTTATATTCCTACCAGCAATGTACAGTATATCAACTATCAGCATTCTGGCTAGTATGTGGTGTTGTTCCTTTTTTTTTTTTTTTTAAATCACACTGAGACATGTATAATGGTATCTCATCATGGCTTTAATTTGCATTTCCCTTTTAGCTAGTGACACTGAACTTTTTTCACAAGCATACTTGCTGTTCGGGTATCATCTTCAGCGAAAGGTCTCCTTATGTTTTTTGCCCATTTTCTAATTGGATTGTTTGTTTTCACTGTTCAGTTTTAAGAGTTCTAGATGAGTGCTTTGTCAGATAGTTTCTCATACTTTGCAGCTTGTCCTTTTGTCCTCTTAACAAGATCTTTCAGAGAGCAGAAGTTTTCATTTTGATGTGGTTGAATTTACCAACTTTTCACTTTTATGAACTATACTCTTGGTGTCATATTTACGAATTCTTCACCAAGTTTAGGTCTCTCCTGGTTTTCTCCTATGTTATTTTCTAAATATATGATTTATTTTTAAATATGTGATTTTATATATTTTTATTTTTAAATATATGATTTGACTTCTGTGTTTTTTTTGGAAGTGGTTTGAGGCTTAGGTCGAGGTTTATATATTTTTTTGTTTATAGATGTCCAGTTGCTTCACTGCTATTTGTTAAAAAGCCTATCTTCTACCTCCATTGAATTCCTTTTGTACTTTGGTCAAAAATCGTCTCCTCTCTTGGCCTCTGTTGATACCACCTTTGCTGGGAGGAGGGACACACCCTAACTGCCTCCTACAGGGCTTCCACCAGCACTGTTGGGTGGCCTGGTTATTACTGAGCTGTGGTAAAAGTCCTGACTCCACTTGGCCTCCTCTGACGCCATCAGGAGGGGAGGGCGGCTCCTCCTTACAGCCTGGCACGGGGTGAGGATGGGGGTTGGAGTGAGGGGGTGTGCGGTGGGGAAGCCTAGACTCTCCACTGGGCCTTTGTTTGCGGGCAGCAGGCTTTTCTGTGGTTATTATCTCAATGTTGGCTATCTTGCTAAGCTGTCCCTTTGCTGGGCTGTTGGAAAGGAGGGAGAGGTTTTCTGAGAGGTTCTTTTTTCGTTTTTGTCATTAGCATTTTTGGGTGGCTGGCTTCTTCAGGACCCAGCCTGGGACGGATAAGGTGAGAAGAAAATGAAGGGAATTCACCACCATGTAGATCCGGGGCTCTAGTTTCCTGGATTGCCTGCCTTCTTTCTACCTTTGAAAATCTTCCTATGTTGGTTTAATATATAATGTCTAGGATTTTCAGTTGCACCTAGTGGGAGGAATAGGGAAAAGTATTTCTACTCTCTTCTTTCAGACACTGAAGTTAGCATGAGTTTTGAATGTGATACCTAGCTTATCGTGTACGTGAGATTAGTCTCCAAATTTGATGCGAATCTAGCAGCAGTTTTTGAAGGCTATGATAATATCGAGAAAATAAACTTTATTTGCATATATAATAATAATAGTTAACAGTTCTTTGGCACTTAGCCATGTTTGTTATGATCTTCTTGACAGACCGGAACCTGGGGACAGGAGTCGATGAAAAGAAGGCGAAGAAAAGAAGGACGTCTCTAGTGGAACAACGGCGCTTTATTCATGGCAGCATGTGCTTATATATTGTCATATGTCTGCTTTAGGCAGAAAAATAAAGTTGAGTTAAAAAACACTGAAACCAGACGCTTAACAACAGTAACTAGGGGAATAACAATCGTCACAGGGCCTGAAGACAACACATGTACTGGAAATAGGTACATGACTAAGTAGTTGTACACAAAAGTAAAAAGATTACTGAAAGGAATCCATGTATACCTTCCACCTCATGACCTCAGTCCTGAGAACTGCATGCAGCTCTGCTCCTTCCTGTTTTCCCGGAACTGATAAGGAACAGACGGCCATTGAGAAACAGAAAACAACATATAGCATTCCTTAAAATTAAACATTCCCTGACAATTCCTCCTTTTTTATTATTTTTGTAAAAAAGGCCCTGACCAATTGAGTTTGTTTAGTTTGAACAATTTTTGTTGAAAGGCATTGGTATATAACAAATATAATTACCAGGACAATTATCGATATTACAGCACTAGACCCAATACTATGAGTGATACTTTGGAACCATCTTCGAGGGTCTAGCCCAGATAATTGATCAGCTAGCTATTCAGCTAAAGTTTCCAAATTATTGGAAGAGGCCAGACTTTTAGAGAAGGTTTCAAAGATTTCTTTTTGTAATAATTGTGCATTTAGAGAAGCATTATCATGTATATCTTGAAAATGAAATTTAATTTGCTCCCAGTTGTAGGCACTACAGTTGAACTGAACAAGGGTGATACAAAACTGAGTAGAATTCCAATCACATTTTAATATTACTTGTTTTTTGTAAATCTATTGATTGATCTCCGACCCATTTGACAGCTGTTTGTAGTGCCTATATTTCATCCTGAATTTCTTCATCTATCTGAGCCTGAGTGGCCCACATAGTAGGAACACCTTTGGTCCAATTTTGAATAAAGCTTTGTGTTTGAACTGAGGTTTGTAAAGCGATGTCTGTGACAGTGGCAATAGTGTAAATGGCTATTAATCTCAAAATGTCAAGAATTAGCCATCCAATGAATTGTTTAGATTGAGTAATTTAGTGAGTAGTTGGGAGGCAAGTCCTGCCATGGGACCCTCTTTCTAAGGATTCATATTTCAAAGAAACAGAGGAATTAAAACAAGTATACAATTTGTAATCGATATAAGTCACAAAATGTAGAGTCTTATTAAATTGTAAGTTCTCTATAGCTGTAACAAAAGGAAAAGGAACATAAGCTTGCATAAAATATGAATGACTGTAATGAAAGGAATAGTTACTATGAGTTGAAGAGCAAGCCCAGCAAACCATACCAGCCACAGTCGTGTCCGTCAGGGACCAGCAGTTGAAGCGCTCCTGGCCCTTTTGGCTCTCGGTTGTTGTATTGTTTTTGTAGAGTTCCACAAAAGTGTCCCGCCGCCGTTCTCTTGGATCCAAGGCTCTAGGTGGTTATTTAGGTAAGCGGCCATTGAAGTTGTGACCTGACTCACCGATACTTGTATCTCCTTGTCTATGCTTTTCATGCATCTTGTCGCACCGAAGGAGAAAAAGGCCATAATGTGACCCCAGTTCACCCCATGATCTGGGAGGAGTTCATTTATTACCTGTTCAAAGCTCTGATATGCTGTCCCTGGGGTGATGTGGAGCCGGGATGTCAGGTCACTGAATGTCTGTTAGTACCTCAGTTCAAACTCATTGCTTGCCTCCCTCAGGGCTTGTTGTCATGGGATCATTTTCCGAGTGTCCAAGCTTCTGCTGTGGCCAGTGGCTCCATTCACCACAGGGCTATCTGCCAGGTGCCAGGATGGGTTGCCACTGTGGCACTGGGGGTTTCCATATCTGATTCTGTCCCTTCTGGGGTCTCAGTTCTGTTTTCCTTCATATCACTAAACTGACTCTAGCTGTATCCTTTCTGGGAAAGCTTGTAAGAGAGAAAGTCAACCACTGAGACATTTTTATAACAAGGATGGGTTCCACCAGTCTATTGTCTAAAATACCTGTAGTGAAAAAGGGGGTTAGGTATATAGGTCCAATGAGTATGATTAATTAATTCAGCTTGAGTGGGGTGGGGCAGGGGCAGGAAGCAAAAGCAAGCAAAGCAAGCATAGCAACAAAAATATTTTCTGGATTCCGAGGCATGCTCTGTTGAGAAACCAGATTTTTAGCTTGATTAGTAAGGGTTTTTGTTTATCCCTAGTAAGGAGATCATAAGGTCAGTGACGTTGAGGGTGGTGTTTCTTGCAGATTTTTAGAGTTGCCATGGTTTGTATTGGAATTTTTGCTATCCGGGAATTTTGCCGTTTCTTTTTTATTTTGAACGCCAGAGGCTCTCCTGGGGTGGATCTTCTGAAGAGGGAGCCAACTGATTTTTTTTGGATTTATCTGGAGGAATACAAGCATACCCATTTCCCTGTAAGATTAATTTCCCAGATTTCCACTGTTTAGTTAGCCCATCTTGATACCAAATGGGCAGAGAAAGAGAAGTGTCTTTCAATTCCTAGAAATGTTTTTCTGCTTATGTCAAGATAATTGTTTGTGCTAGGTTTTAAAAAATTTAAAATAAATAAAGCTGTATTAACAATAGTTATAGGATTAAAGAATATCTTGTTACATAAAACTCACAACAATACTATGTCATAAGGAAGGAGGCCAGTCTTCCTTGTTTTAAAATCAAATGGTTGGTTCTTCAGCAGATGGTTGGGATCCTGGTGTGCTTATGAGAGGAGGTGAGCTGAATGTCCTTCTAATGCACCATTTTGTCTCTTTCTTCAAAACTTAGCTATTTTAGTAGAGAAGAATACTTTTAAGTAATCAAAGACCACAAATAATAAATGCTTCCTTCCTCCACTCTTACTCTAGTTGTGTCTGTTGTCTGACACCTTCTGAGAAGTGAACCCAGTTTTCAGGTGGCAGTGGTGACTCGCCCTTGATGGTCCCTCTTCAAAGAGAATGGTGTTACTCTTTTACTAATGAATAAAATAAGGTCAGAAAGTTAAATCAGACTCCTTTTGTTACCTTAGTCTTTCTAACTTCAAAACTTGTACTCTTTAATCATAGTGCAATATTTTTTAGCTATACTTCTAAAGTTTCTTAGAAAAATGCAGTGAAAAAAATGTATTAGGAACCAAGAGACACTGTATTTTCATACACATTTACACAAAATTTATTCGCTGAATCTGGGCAAGTACTTTCAACTTTCAGCCTCTCAGTTTTCTCAACTCTAAAAAATGAAGGGTTAATTTTGATTTTTAAAATCTTGACTTGAGTAATACTTTTATGACCATCTAAAAATACAGAGAGAAATATTATTTGGAATTTCAAGGTAGGAGGGGATTTCTGAGTAGTTCTTGGAGCTCAGTCTGTAATAGTGGAGCTAGTAGTGGCAGTGCCAAGTGAGAATGAATTAAGTAGGCTGTTTCAGATCTCGCATCTTCTGTCTTTAATGTTATTCACCAGATGTAGCTTTCCAACCACCTATTTCTGAATACACAGGTTATGTGACTCATGGGGTAGCTCCAATAAGACTTGAGAAGGTCAAGGATGAAACGACAAGAAATGGAAACCGGACATTGGGTTTAAATGTGGGAGGTGCGTGTGGATATATGTGCAGGAAGTCTGCTGCTCCAAGTATGGCACAGGGTTGTTATATACTTGATGCTTCGTTAAATGGTGAACATCAAGAGTTACTATCCAATTAAGCTCACCTATGTAACATCATTTATGATTGTTTCATTATTTTGTGCCAAACATCTTCATAGAAAATGCTTTGCCCATCAGACCATTTATATTATTTTATGTTCCAAATGCTCGTGAAAGGAGGAACATATTACCATATCAAAAGATAATGGGTTTGTACATCTGCTGAGTATTCTTATTCTCACAGAACAACTTCATATGTACAAGAAAAATAATTCAACATTAGTTCTATGATTTTTTTCTGTAGTTCCCCTTAGCTGTTATCTTTCTTTACAATTATATTATATAAATATCTAGGATTGAACAAAGCAATTTTTAACAGACGTTTGCTGCAATTTCATAAACCTTTGTAAAACACCTAAAATTTGCTTGGATGGGTGGTAGGTTTTGGAGGGGATAATAGTGTATTGCATAAATGGACTCTGCTAGAAATATAGGTACATGTTAAAATAGTGACTCTGCATCTATAAATATTTTTCCCTAAAAGTTTTTTAATGATACTATATACACCATACTCTCTTTTTTTCTCATGTATTAATTTTCTGGATAGATGGATTAAATAAATTTAATAAGTTTCTTTGCTGTAAGAATTTTTCTTTTAAAGTTATGAGAAGCCTAGACAACACACTAAAAAACAGAGACATTACTTTACCAACAAAGGTCAGTCTAGTCAAAGCTATGGTTTTTCCAGTAGTCATGTATGTATGTGAGAGTTGGACCATAAAGAAAGTTGAGTGTCAAAAATTGATGCTTTTGAATGTGGTGTTGGAGAAGACTCTTGAAAGTTCTTTGGACTGTAAGAAGATCCAACCAGTCAATCTTAAAGGAAATCAGTCTTGAATATGCATTGGAAGGACTGATGTTGAAGCTGAAACTCTAATACTTTGGCTACCTGATGCAAAGAACTGACTCACTGGAAAAGACCCTGATGCTGGGAAAGACTGAAGGCAGGATAGGAAGGGGATGACAGAGGATGAAATGGTTGGATGGCATCACCAACTGAATGGACATGAGTTTGAGCAAGCTCCAGGAGTTGGTGTTGGACAGGGAGGCCTGGTGTGCTGCAGTCCATGGGGCTGCAAAGAGTTGGTCATGACTGAGCAACTGAACCAAACTACATTATTAATCTTTAAGAAGACTTTTAATATGTACTATTTGCCAAACTTGTTTACCCTCTGAACTTTTTTTCTTTTATACTAAACATAAGTCATTGACTATTCTATGAACTGGATTTTGGATAATGGTATATAAACAAATTTATTTTCACTATCCATATTCAAAGTCCAAATTACTGTAAAGTAGGGTTATTCAAGAAGATTCATAGGGAAAATGAAATTAGCTAAGATTGGATTTTCAGGTTGTTCGAGATTTATATTCATTCTTTTTACATACGTCTTTTATATATAAGAAAGGAAAAGGTGGTAATTATGTGACTCCTTATTCTTTTCCCTTTTATTCTCCCTTTCTCCGAGTGTTGATATTTACAGGACTCTGATCCAACTCTAAGAAAGCAATTGTCAAAGGAATTAATCCAAAGAGCAAGTAAGCAATTTGTACAAAAATATTTATAACAGCACTATCTTAAGCAGTGCAAAAAGAGAAAAAATTTAAGGCCATAAATTTGGAGACAGTTAAGAAATCTACCATGGAATACCACAGTCAGTTCAGTTCAGTTCAGTCACTCAGTCGTGTCCAACTCTTTGCAACCCCATGAATCACAGCACGCCAAGGCTCCTTGTCCATCACCAACTCCCATAATTCACCCAAACTCACGTGCATCAAGATGGTAATGCCATCCAGCCATCTCTTCCTCTGTTGTCCCCTTCTCCTCCTGCCCCCAGTCCCTCCCAGCATCAGGGTCTTTTCCAATGAGTCAACTCTTTGCATGAAGTCGCCAGAGTATTGGAGTTTCAGCCTCAGCACCAGTCCTTCCAATGAACACCCAGGACCGATCTCCTTTAGAATGGACTGGTTGGATCTCCTACCACAAGGGTGCTGCAAAAGATAGACATGTGGACAAATGTGCTATAAGGTTTTGTATGTTAAAAAATATCAGTCAAAAGTATGAATCCAAAATCATAGAAAGAAAGAAAGTGTGCTGGTCACTCAGTCATGTCCAACTCTTTGCTACCCCATGTGCTGTAGCCCACCAGGCTTCTCTGTCCATGGAATTCTCTAGGCAAGAATACTGGAGTGGGTTGACATTCCTTTCTCCAGGGGATCTTCCTGACCCAGGGATCGAACCTGGGGCTCCTGCATTGCAGGTGGATTCTTTACCATCTGGAGGCTGCCGATTACAGTCTAAATTAGAGAGCTCAAAGAGTTATGTGGAAAATATAGTGGTGTATTTAATCATATTTTGCATTAGGTTTTTGTTGTTTGGAATAATAATTGTAAAAGGAAAAAATGTCATCTAGTTTCCCTCTCTGTCTGAGTTGTGTTTGCAGAAAGCAAATGTGAAGATGGGCTTTGGAATGAGAGGTATGAAAGGAAGCAGAGGAAGCAAGGCTGANTTAGAATGGACTGGTTGGATCTCCTACCACAAGGGTGCTGCAAAAGATAGACATGTGGACAAATGTGCTATAAGGTTTTGTATGTTAAAAAATATCAGTCAAAAGTATGAATCCAAAATCATAGAAAGAAAGAAAGTGTGCTGGTCACTCAGTCATGTCCAACTCTTTGCTACCCCATGTGCTGTAGCCCACCAGGCTTCTCTGTCCATGGAATTCTCTAGGCAAGAATACTGGAGTGGGTTGACATTCCTTTCTCCAGGGGATCTTCCTGACCCAGGGATCGAACCTGGGGCTCCTGCATTGCAGGTGGATTCTTTACCATCTGGAGGCTGCCGATTACAGTCTAAATTAGAGAGCTCAAAGAGTTATGTGGAAAATATAGTGGTGTATTTAATCATTTTTTGCATTAGGTTTTTGTTGTTTGGAATAATAATTGTAAAAGGAAAAAATGTCATCTAGTTTCCCTCTCTGTCCGAGTTGTGTTTGCAGAAAGCAAATGTGAAGATGGGCTTTGGAATGAGAGGTATGAAAGGAGGCAGAGGAAGCAAGGCTGAGCATTAGGAGAAATTGAACCAATGTAGACCAATGTATCTTGGACCAATCCAGCAAGAGTTATGCAGGAATATCGCCCTTCAGAACAGTTTGCCTTAGATTGAAATGTTAAGGGCACTTCAACTCCAGTTCTGCTCATCCAGCAGATATGGGTAGCCCTGAGAGGGATGTGATATTAGGGAAGGTGGTTCTTTACACCTAAGGTAGACCCTGAAGGAGGTGAAAGCTGGCAGCAATAATGACTACATTCCGCAGAACCAAGTAGCAAGGGTTCTTGAAAGGATTCTGGCAGAGCATCTCTGAATTTACCAAACATTCCTATTACCAAATTCTGTCAAATTGCACTCAAATAACCTGAGACAAAAGCCATTACCAAAAGATTTTTTTTTTCTTCTTCTAG
Organism: Neotragus pygmaeus; assembly: GCA_006410875.1. Taxonomy (NCBI): domain Eukaryota; kingdom Metazoa; phylum Chordata; class Mammalia; order Artiodactyla; family Bovidae; genus Neotragus; species Neotragus pygmaeus. Next base: position 7,766 of record SJYV01026744.1, on the reverse strand, counting down.
TTTTTGCAAGCTTTCCTTAGTGGCAACTCGATAATGATTCCCCTTGTCGTAGTTGTAGTTCAAACTCTCAAGTTGTTCTATGGTGTTCCAGACTGGAGTTACTACAGATTATACAGCAAGCTCCAAATGCCAGGCAGAGATGAAGATGAAACATTAATGTTAAACATATTTAACATTAATGGTTGGAAAACGTTTGGCTCTGTTGAGACGGTAACATTTACAGTCACCTTTTTGACATTTTGCAGAGGAATAACTGTGATTAGTTTGGATGGAGCAGAGATGATCGTCACTCATTTTTTGTACCATTTTTCTCTACTTTGTTTCTCTCAGTTGTTTCTCTCAGTTCTCCTTCACAGAACCCAGAGAATTTCCTTTATTTTATTTGTTGCTTACTAATTAATGCAAAAATCCATGATCAGAAAAATACCAACATTTTAAAGAAGGATGAGTGACAGAGCCATGCTAAACCATGTTAGAACCAGAGAAAAGAGAGAAAAATCTACAACATTGGCCTTATTTTTATTTAAAATTTTGACACTTTGTTCACCATGGAGTTTTTGCACAAATTTTAAATACACTGCATTAGAATGTGATTTCTCTGAACTACTGAGCTCCTGGCACTCCTAAATTTTGCACTTTGTACTTACTACACTCTAGTCCCAGTTCTGGTAATTAAAAAACCCTCTTTGTACAAAGTTTCTAATTGTTCCTGGTTAGGGGTCGGGGAGGCATTGGTCTAGTAAAGGATGAATTCTCCACTACTAGAAGTGAAACTCACAATACTCAGAGGCAGTAGTTTTGTATAATAAGAAAGGAAAGCTTTCAAATAGCCTGTAGAGTTTCTCTTATACATCAAGCAGAAAGATCTCAGTTTCTAGAATATCAGGCATAAATTTTGTAACTCAGGGGGCTCATGGCCCTGCCATGTTTAAATCATTCTCAATCATTAGCATGATGGTGAAACTCTATGCTATTCATCTTGGCCTTCTCCCATTTTCTAGTATCCTCAACTCCCAAGAAGGTATTAAATTTTTATTCCTGATACTGAAAAAAAAAGTGGCATTCTGAAGTAAGAAATAAATAACTATTTGGGATATTTCCTTTTACTTTAGCATTTGTTATTATGTGAAAAGTATAATCTTGACCATATAAATAATGAAACCAATCTCTATAAATTTTATAACAAAATTGTACTTAATAGTATACTTGATAACCTAAACAGTATCTAAAAATGACCAGCTATTATGTTTAGTATTGGGACATCTTTAGTATATTAGGACATCTCTATTGAATACTAAAAGATATGTTTGAATTATATTATGAAATTTGGGGCAGAAAGAAGGGAACCCATTTGTAATACAGACAGTGGTAAGTATTTACTTCTTTTCCAGTTGCACTTTTTTAATGCAAAACTGATATTAAAGCATGTAATAGTAAGGTGCACTAGAGGATGGGAAGGCCTCTCCTTTCCATTTGAGTCCTGAATGTAACTGGGCTATCTTGAGACTTCTCTCTTTTATCCTGTCACATCCAAAGTAAACTAATGTGCCACACCAAATAAAACAGAAAAAAAGTCTTGAAAAGCAATGCAAAACGATTACATTTTATTGAGGTTTCCCTGCGGAGTAACCTCATCATGCAAAATTCTGGGCAGGATAAATCACAGCTAGAATCAAGATTTCTGGGAGAAATATCAAATATGCAGATGATACTACCCTAATGGCAGAAAGCAAAGGGGAACTAAAGAGCCTCTTGATAAATGTAAAATGGGAGTGTGAAAAAGCTGGCTTAAAACTCAACTTTCAAAAAACTAAGATCATGGCAGCCAGTCCCCATCACTTTATGGCAAATAGATGGGGCGAAAGTGAAAACAGTGGCAGATTTTATTTTCTTGGGCTCCAAAATTATTGTGGATGGTGAATGCAGTCATGAAATTAAAAGATGCTTGCTCCTTGGAAGAAAAGCTATGAAAAACCTAGGCAGCATGTTCAAAAGCAGAGAAGTCGCTTTGCTGACAAAGATTTGTATAGTCAAAGCTATAAAATCGTCATGTACAGATGTGAAAGTTGGACTATAAAGAAGGCTGAGCACTGAAAAATTGGTACTTTCAAATTGTGGTACTAGAGAAAACTCTTGAGAGTTCCTTGGACTGCAAGGAGATCAAACCAGTCAACCCTAAAGGACATCAACCCTGAATATTCATTGGAAGGACTGATGCTAAAGCTGAAGCTGCAATACTTTGATGAATTCAATGCAAAGAGTTGACTCATTGGAAAAGACCCTGCTGCTGGGAAAGACTGAGGGTAGAAGGAAAAGGAGGTGACAGAGGATGAGATGGTTGGATGGCCTCACCAACTCAACAGACATGAGTTTGAGCAAACTCCGGGAGACAGTGAAGGACAGGGAAGCCTGGTGTATTGCAGTCCATGGGGTTGGTTGCAAAGAGTCAGACATGACTCAGTAATCAAACAACATCGAGGTTACTCTGGGGAGTATTAAACAAACATCACACAAGAAAACATATTAACATTTCCTTTACATATATTTAGTTCAGCCCAGTCGCTCAATCATGTATACTGATTGACCAAAACGTTTTTTTGAATTTTTTGTAAGATGGTATGAACGAACTTTTTGGCCATCCCCAATATTTCCTTTAAATCCCTGCCTTTCTTATAATCACACATTTTTGTATCCCCAGCTCCCAATCAGAGCTCTCTGCTTCTGAGTTAGATTCTCCCTGGCTCTTCTATGTCAATCGCAAATTCTCTGTTTCCCCCACCTCTTTGTTCCTCATGTTAATACTTTAAGGGCCTTTTGTTAGTTCCTTCTTTGCTCCCCACATCTTATTCGGTTGCACAGCAAAATCACTCTCTTTATCTGACTTTTTTTCTCTCTTTATTCATACTTATAACCTCCAGCACCACCACCGTCTAAATCAGCATAATGAAGTATATAGTTGAGCAACTAAAAGCCTTTCACAAGCAAGACAAGAGGAAAGATGGTGAACATTTGACTTTTAATGTTTTGACCTCTTTTATTACATAATTTTTATTCTGGTGATTGCTATCTTGTTTCATAGAATTTANTTACATGTGAGGTTTTAATTTTTGATGTTGAAGATTGACAAGGTCTGTGGGTCAGTTTTCCTGTTCTATAAAATGGGCCCACAATCACATTAAGAGGAATAAATGAGAGTAAGGTACATGTTCTTGAGGCCAACGTGTTGCAGGCAGTAGGGCCAGGTCAAAGGTCACACAGCCCTCCAATGCATGCCTGAAGACCTGGCTGGAGCTGGTCTTAGCTTAATAGCCTAGTGATGATGCAGTTACCAGGGTGGGCAGGGGTGGGGAGGCAAAGGCCCAGAGGTGGGGTGGGGTTGGAGCAGATGGGGAACATGTCTCTGGTTAACCCTTCCCAGTCCTTCCCCCTGTGTCTCCTCCATTCCTTCCCTTCTTGGGAACTTGGGACTCTGAGCCCCAGCTGGTAAGGGAGGAGGAGAGTGAGCGACAGGCAAGCAGACCAATGGGCCCCCGAGGTTGTGATGGGGCGGGGCTTGTGCTGCCATGGAGAGGAGAGAAGCTGTTCTGTGGGGGAGGAGGGGACGGTGGGAAGAGGACCTGGAGATTGAGGGGAAGGGAGAGAGCAAACAAAGGGGTCAGGAGGGAAAATAATGCACTGACTTCCCGAGGCCCTGCAGAGACTGGGCAGGGAGAGCGCGCCAGGGGCAGAGGGGACCAAGGCTGGCGGCAGGCAGGCCGGCCTTAGATGGCATTGTTTGAAGTGACCGGCTAATTGCACAGAGCAGCCTGAGCCTCAGACCACGGCCCAGCCCCCTCCTCTGTCCTGGGTGCTGGTTTCTGAGCCTTCGGGTCGAGTGGCCACATGGAACCAAGTCCTGAGCCTCCGAGTTTGGTGAGGGGGGCAGGCTATGGGGGGCGGCCTGGGTGGGGTCCTGAGAACCACTCCCAGGCCCTCTCTTGGCCTGAGGACTTGGTGACATTGACAGAGGTTTGGGGGCACACTGTGCCCTTCCACCCTTGCGTCTCTGCTGCCCTCTTCACTCTGGCCTTCCTACAGGAAACAATGAAGGCAGACACCAGACAACTCAACGGAGAGGAGGACGCCAGCAGGAGGGAAGACTCCATCCTCACCAACGGGGGCTGCAGCGACCAGTCTTCCGACTCCAAGGATGCGCCCTCACCCCCGATCCTGGAGGCCATCAGCACCCCTGAGATCCGAGGTGGCAGAGGTGGCAGAGGTGGCGTGACCTGTGGGGAGGAGGGGTGAGGAGGGCGGTCACGGTGGACCACAGCTGGGACAAGGCCCCTGAGCAGGTGCGAGGTGGGCTGTGGGAGTCTGGGCTGACGACCCCTGGCCCAACCCCAGGGCAGGGAGGAGCTGCTCCCTTTCTCCTGTCACCTCCGCTGGGACAGAGTAGGTGACCCCAAGCTAATGAGCCCTTCTGCTCCAGACAAGGGGGTGGACACAGCATAGGTAGACTGGGGTCTTTGACACTTCTATGGGGACAGCCCTCTCCCCTTGCAGCTGGGCCTGTCATTTTTCTGGGAAGAAATGAAGAGGCAGCGAGCATCTCAGGCTTGCTGCCAGTCCCAGCCTCTCTTTCTTCCCCTCCCCTCTGCTGCACCGAGATCACATCACCTGGGAACCTCCCTGCTGAGATTTTCTGGCCCAGCTAGTTTGGAAACCCCTGTATTGCCTCATCCTGCTGTCAAGAGAACTCTTCAAGTTAGGCCTTCCCATAGAACTTTCTAGAGGGTGAAAAAGTGTTCTCCTCTGCGAGGAGCCACATGCGAGCACTTAATGTGGCTGTGCTGGCAGGCACTGGGTTGCTCCTTTAGTGGAGTTAGTGGCCACTGATTTGGGCAGCATAGGAAGGAACTATTCAAGGGCTAGGATTTAACCCCTGAGGATGTCACTGGGTTTAGGGAGACCAGGAGAGCCCCTTGTTCACAAGAGACTCTGGTTCCACCTTATTCCAGGCCGCAGATCAAGCTCACGACTGTCCAAGAGGGAAGTCTCCAGCCTGCTAAGTTATACTCAGGTACTGGTTCTGTGGTCACATTTCTGGGATTCAGGGGAACTCTATGGTTTGCATATTAAGTAGGGAACCTGAGGCCCACTTAAACTGATGGCCAGCAAATACTTGCTGAATGAGGAATTTGAACACCGCCAGGTACACAGAAGACTTAGAACAACCTCACTTAGAGTGGCATTTGCTGCTGTCACATGCTGAGTTTTTGAAATGAATGTTTTTCTTAATCTGGATCAATTGAACTGATAAATTTCTACTGTAACAAGATTTTTTTTTACCCCTGAAAGGAATCCAGCTTGCCCATGGTATGTTTTGAATTGAATCTATTTTAGAATTTAATATCTATTCATGAGTAAAGTGAGTGTCTGATTTTATTTCTTGTAATATACTTGTGTGTGGTTTGACAGTAAGACTGTATGGCCCTGTGGCCTCAAGGATTTTATTTTTTCCTTTTGGAAAGAACTTGCCTGCCTTATTAGGGGATTTTCAACAATCCCTGAAATATTTTTTACCAATGTGCAATGTCAAGGTTTCTACTTGATTAGTTTTTTCCAAGTTGTAGCTTTTCCATGTTTTTTTGTTTTAACTCATGACACTATGCCTTCTGTTTTCCTATGAATCATATCAGAGTTTTGTTAATTCAGGTCAGTATCGGGCATCGGGGACAGAGTCACGGTTGAAAGTTGTAGACAATGAAAACTCCCCCTCATACGGCTTGTCTTGTCTTCATGGAGGACCAGAAGTGGGCACCCAGATAATGAGGATCAGGAGCTGAGGGGACCTGGTAGGGACAGCACTGGAACAGAGGCTCAGAACAACTGTTCTGATCTCTTGGAACTTCCTCTGTGCCCTGCCTTGGCAAGCATGCATTACTTGATTCTCACTATAACTCTGTTGTGCTATAAGGGAAGAACTATTGTTGTGCCAGTTTTAAAGAGAGGAACGGACCCACTCAAGACCTTAGTTGGCAAGGGAAAAGTCAAGTTCTGAACACTCTGGCCAGACATCGGGACCGCTCCCCGCCTCTCTGGCTCTTGTGCTGAGTTTTTGTTGAGTTCGGGTGCAGCTCGGGTTGTGTACTTGACACAGGACTCGTGCCATTTCTTCTTGGTCATTATGTCAGGAAGCATCTTCCTCAAGCCTGTTTCCCCCAGATGTTGTTAACTGTGGAAACTGACCAGGTCTCCCTGCTGGGCATAGCAAGATAGTCTAACCATGAAATCATGATTTTGAATTCAGGAGAAACCCCAGTGGAATTAGAAAACCAAAGAAAAGGTGTCAGTGCAAATGGCATTATGAAGCTTTTTGTGCCCATACCTGTAAAATCTTTTGAACAATATGAGGTTGCAGATCTTTTAAAGTCTACTCAGACCAATATTGTTTTCAATATGACTGACTCTTCATTTTTAAACTATCTTGGCTATATGACATCTAAAATTCATAATTTTTCATTTGTAAAGGACCTGACGGGTGATGGAGATGGCGAGGGAGAAGACGGGGATGGCTCCGACACTCCAGTGATGCCAAAGCTCTTCCGGGAAACCAGGACTAGGTCTGAAAGCCCAGCTGTAAGTGTCTACCCCTGAGCAGAGGCACTTCAAACACACACATGCCTGCATTAAATGCCTTGTCTAGGATCTCTCTGGAGGAAATTTGAACAAATGTTCTGAAATTGGAAAATGACAGCAAACCTTGTTAATTATGATTGAGATGGTTTTCACATGGCAGTTCTCTACTTTTCTGGGGAGCATTCTGCGAAGTGTCCAGGGGTATAGTTTACAGGTGGATGATTCCAGTGCCAGCCAGTTACCTTTGGGACCAAGTTGCTTCTGTAGGTAGATTCTATGACTAAAAAGTCTGGAAGGCAGTTATTGCTCACAGTCACCCAGCCTGCTGTTAGGAAGCAGACTGACGCTTGGTGACCACGGCGTGTGCCACTGATAATCCTAACCAGCACATGATGTCTATCGTCCTGTTTTCACAGAAAATGCCAGTAGTTTACCCATGGTTAAGCATTAACTCCTGTGCAGGATTTGAACGCGCTCTGCAACACTCAAGTTCATGCCATTTTGAGAAGAAAGCCTAATGGAGTTCTCACCTATCTTGAAGAAGGCAACAATTGTAATAATGCTTGTAGGAAAGAAGTCTTTGGGAATAAATGTGGATTTTGTCAGTTCAATTTGCAGGTGCCAGTTTCAGCTGTACGAGGCCAAGTAGGACCTGCTGTGGATTATCAGGCAGCCCTGCCAGCCACGCTGCCCCCTTATTCCACTCTCAGTAGGGAATTCAGGGGTGCAAGTTAGCAGACCAGAGTGACTCAGCCACTGCCTTCACTCCTGTTGGCCTGAGGCAGCCTCTCAAGTCTAGTTCTCTGGGCCCACGGGCTGAGCCTCCAGCCTCCATTCACCAAAGGCCTTGTGCTTATCCTCTCTTGCTTCCAGATCCGAACCCGAAATACCAGCAGTACCTCCAACCGGGAGAGGCACAGGCCTTCCCCACGTTCCACCCGAGGCCGGCAGGGCCGCAGCCACGTGGATGAATCCCCCGTGGAGTTCTCAACTACCAGGGTTGGTTCCCCGGATGCTCAGATCCCTATCCCCGACCCAGGCTCTTAACTGGAAACTTTGCCCCTCTCACCACACCAAGTGGCTGCTATTTATATAACCTGCTTCCTTTCTTCACCCTCCTCTCCCTTTCAGGTTCCTGCCTTTCC
>SJYV01026742.1:0-37801 GCA_006410875.1 Neotragus pygmaeus | reverse complement strand
TGTGTATATGTACCACAGCTTTCTTATCCATTTGTCTGCTGATGGGCATCTAGGTTGCTTCCATGTCCTGGATATTATAAACAGTGTTGCGATGAACATTGGGGTACACATGTCTCTTTCAATTCTGGTTTCCTCAGTGTGTATGCCACTACCCATTTTTGATTGGGTTGTTTGCTTTGATGCTGTTAAGCACCATGAACTGTTTGTAAATTTTGGAGACTAATCACTTGTCAGTCACATCATTTGCAAATATTTTCTCTTGGTATGGGCTGTGTTTTTGCTTTATTTATTGCTTCCTTTGTTGTGCAAAGGCTTTTGAATTTAAGTAGGCCCCTCTCTGGATCACAGAGATTGGGGAAGCATAAAATCATATTTCCCCAACTCCCTGTCTGCTAGGGATCTAGATGAGATTTAGGGGAAAAATAAAAGTAGGTCACATTTGTTTTTATTTCCATTATTCTGGGGGATGGATAATTTTCTTAAAATGTGGAAAAGTTGTTTAAGAAAAGAATTATTTTAGAGTGCATTTGAAAGAACACACTCTTTTAGAAAAATATAAAGTTTTACATAAGTGCCAATTATGTTACCTAGTTCGAGGTGAATACAGAGTGACCTCACTTTTCATAGGGAATCAGGCCTCCTCTCACCTCACTATGTGGCATCTGACAAAATAAGTTGACCAACATATTCTTTTAAGAATAATTCCCTCTTTTTTTTTTGATATGTGCCAAGATCTGAATTAAAAACCTTCTATTTCATTTTGTTTCTTCTTTTCTTTGATTTCTTATGCCAACACTTAGGGAGAGCAGGAGAGTCATCCTATGGTATCCAGCAGTGACATTTGTTAGCTATTACAAGGAGGAATTTGAAACTCAATTTGGCTGATGCAATGTTTCCAACATTGCTAGGAATATCCTAGAATGATTGATGATCTCAATGATGTTTTTCCTAATTTGAAGGTAAGTAGCTAGTGGACTACCTGCTTTTACAATCTTGGGGGATACTGGCAGAATTCAGTTATTTACAGTGTTGGTCGGTTAGTAGCATCCCTTGTTGATTTCCTGTTGATGTCACCATTGCAACCACTGGGGATAGTGACAACTGTCCTCAACTCCCAAGTCTCTCTACTCCTACTTCTGCTGCTATTATCACCCCTTTTTGGAGAAGTCAGGTCTCTAGAAAGCGAGCTTTTTCAGCTTTTCTATTCTCTGCTGTGATTCTCAGTATCTATATCATCTCAGTGAAGATGAAAATGTATGTGTGTTGGGAGAGGCAGGCAAGAATTTCGAAAAAAAAATACTAGTAATGGTATTCTCTAGTGGAGAAATTAAGGGATTGCTGTTTCTTAAAATTTCCATCCTTTGCAAATTGTTAGGAAAGATAATCAATAGCATTTTGATCAGGAAAAAAAAAACCCTCTGCTTTGCAAATGACTGAAAGAAATGTTTTTTCCTCTTCCCTTCATTATCTGTTCCCTTTCGCCTCTTCTGGCACCCTCTTCACCCCTTATAAGAGAGCCAGCGTCAGTTTCAGAGCAACAACGCATGGGGTGGGGACCTCAGAAGAAGCAGCCCTCCCCCTAAGCTCAGTGTTCACAATTCCCAGGGGCCTGGTTTCCTCTATCTCACAAAGCTATCTCCCCTCCATTTCACACCTCATCCTCTGCTCTTATTGTCCATCCTTCTTACAGAGCCTCTCTCTCACACAGTGCAGATCTTGCCCAGTCCTTCACCTTTCCTGTTCTCTTCTCAGCCCTTCTTGTGCCTTCAAGAATTATAGATCCACGCGCAGCAAACTCCTGCCTCTACTTCCTTGACTGTCCCTTGCACTTCTGCTCTAACTGAAACCTGGTTGTTCGCTGAGGACACCACTCCTGCAACACTCATACTCCTTTTATCTCAGGGCTGGAAGTAAAGTGTGGACTGTTCTCCATTTCCATACCCGAGATTTTCTCTTCTTTCAAAGCCCAAATCCTTTCATTCTCCTTCTTTCCTTTTTGCCACGTTTTCTTCCTCTCTTTGGCTGTCATCTACCCCCTTCCTGGGCTCTTCTCTTTGAAGATGTTTGCTTGCTGTATCTCCACACTTACACGCCATTCTCACTGACACTTGACACCCACAAAGATGACACATCCTGGCCTTTCTGGCCTTGCCCCCCCACCCCAACTCCAGTAAGCATTTCCTTCACGGGCTTCAAAGACCCGCACCCAAAGTCAGAGTCTAGCGCTTATCATCACAGTAATGGCATCTGAAATCAAACTAGAATATGCTTCTTCGCAAATACAGTCTTCCACATTTCCAGCTCACTGTCCACTGCATACACTGTAATAATCGTTCCTCTTCTGTCCTCATGGTTCATCATTCCAGGCAACTTCCTTGCACACACTTGCCCTTCCTTCTTCCATCACATTCACCTGTCGAAACTCCGACCTGCTTAAATATATATCAGCACCAGCGTTGCTAATGGTAGCCAGCAAAATGTTTCAGAGGACCTATTCATGGGGTCGCAGAGAGTCGGACACGACTGAGCGACTGAACTGAACTGAACTGAACTGATGCAGTAACTGATGGCATTCAATCAGGATTACAAACCCTTGTTGAAATAATTTTCTAGATCCAAGATGGAGCTGTTTCTCCCTGGGGTGCACATCAGCAGACCGAAACTCAGATCACACTGTGTCCCTGTAGCTGCACCCCCTGACCAGAAACACAGTCTGCTCAGTCAGTCCCCAGACACAGAGCTGACTCCCAGCCTTCTCACCCCAAGCTGACAGTGTGGGCCCACACAATCAGATATTTCATTTGTCTCTTCCTCGGTCTTTATTCTTTATCCTGTACAAGCTTCCTGCCTTCCACCCTGTTTTGTAGGTCTTCCAAAGAAGATTTTCCACATCATCAAGTGTTTAATAGTTTGCTTGCATCACCTAAATTGTTTTTTAAAATCATTTTTAATTGCATTTATTTATTTTTGATTGATCTATGATTGATTTACAGGATTGGTTTGATTTCTGCCATACATCAACATGAATGAACCATAGGTGCACATGTGTCTCCTCCCTCTTGGAGCTCCCTCCCACCTCCCACCCTCCCCAGCTCCTCCAGGCTGTTACAGAGCCCAGGTGGAGCTCCCCTCGGCTGCCCATTTACACATGTACGTGTGCGTGCTTCCATGCTGCTCTCCCCATTCATCGCACCCTCTCCTTCCTATCTCTTGCCTTTGTCCATGAGCCTGTTCTCTGTGTCTGCTTCTCCACTGCTGCCTTGTAGATAGGCTCATCGGTATCATCTTTCTAGATCCCATATATTTGCATTAATATCTGATATTTGTTTTTCTCTTTCTGACTTACTTCACCTTGTATGGAAGCAACCTAGATACCCATTGACAGATGAATGAATGAAGAAGCTGTGATAATACATACAATGGACTACTACTCAGCCAGGAATCATTTTTTAACATCCTAAACAGGTATCAGACTGCATCCAACAATGCTACTACATTTCCCCAGTGAGTTTGCTGCCTGGATATCTGAAGTGGAAGTGAAAGCTGCTGAGTCATGTCTCACTCATTACAACTCTATGGACTATACAGTCCACAGAGTTCTCTAGGCCAGGAAAGGGGAATGGGTAGCCTTTCCCTTCTCCAGGGCATCTTCCCAACTCAGGGGTCAAACCCAGATCTCCTGCCTTGCAGGCAGATTCTCTACCAGCTAAGCTACAAAGGAAGCCCAGGAATATTGGAGTGGGGAACCTATCCCTTCCCAACCAGGGATCGAACCCAGGTCTCCTGCATTGCAGGCGGATATCTGAAACTGCTCTTTAATTCACACCTTCCCCTCTCTTACCACATTTTATTACTCCCTCACTCCAGCTGATGGTCATTCCTCATTCTTCATAGATAAAATAGAATCAAAAATGCTTTCTTCTTCCTTTAACAAATAGAAAGCCTACTTACTGCTTACGTTCTCTGCCGCCCTGTTTTCTCCTGCTCTTCCTAACTTCCTCGTGCTTCTTAGCCACCACCTCTCTGAGACTTTGCTCCTTTAACCATGTCCTCTCACTGCAGTGTCCTCAGTCTCTCCGCCTCTTCTGGCTCGTTCCTGTCGGCGCAACAGACATGCTCTTTAAAACCTCAACCTTCCTTTACCCAATGTATCTCTCCAGCTTTCTCCTTATTTCTCTTTTGCTTTTCACTGCAAAACATCCCCAGACAGGCTCTACACTTGCTTCCTCCTCATTTTCTCTTGAAATAATTTCACTCTGGCTTCTGCTTTCATCATTCTTTCTACTTCAATGTCTAGCGTGCATCTAAAAATCAGCTTGTTCAAAGCATTTCCCACCCCATGAAATTATCTGCCTTCCAGTTTTCCACAGGTCAGACAGTGGATGGAGAACGGAAAGGCACCCCACTCCAGTATCCTTGCCTGGAAAATCCCATGGACAGAGGAGCCGGGTGAGCTGCAGTCCTTGGGGTCACAAAGAGTCAGACACGACTGAGACTTCACTTTCACTTTTCACTATCACGCACTGGAGAAGGAAATGGCAACCCACTCCAGTGTTCTTGCCTGGAGAATCCCAGGGACGGGGGAGCCTGGGGGGCTGCCGTCTATGAGGTCATACAGAGTTGGACACGACTAAAGCGGTTTAGCAGCAGCAGTAGCAGCAGACAGTGGAACCACCATCTGCCCAGATGATCAAACCAGAAATCCAAAGGACGTTTTGCTTCATCCTGTTTCCTCCTCCTTGGTCCAATCCATTAGTAAATCCTGTCATTTCCTCCTCAAAATATATCTAGGAGCTTCTGACTCCTCTTCCTGTGTACAATCGCCTCTATCTTCCAGGATAATGCTTCCCTGCTGCTGCTGCTGCTCAGTCGCGTCAGTCGTGTCCGACTCTGTGGGACCCCTAAATGGGCTTAAATATCTACTCTTCCACTTCTTCAATCCATTTTGCACAAAGCAGCCAAGAGGAGTGATCTGTTTAAATGCAAATTGGATCTTTTAACACAGCCTTTAATGGCACCCATTATACACACACAATACATTCCAAATCTTACCTCTTACTCTTCCTCAGGGGACAGCCCAGATGTCACTTTCTCCAGATCTATCTTCTTTCATTCCACCCCACGACTGATCCAGTTGTCCCTCCCAGAGCTTCAGAACAGCCTGCCCTCCCCCCATAGCCCTATCCCATCATCTTTCCTTCTTTTCTGCCTCTCACATGCTGCAAATTCTTTTAGAGCTGGGAATATGCTTATTGTGCTCATGATCACATTGAAAGTTTTTAGCGCATTGTCTGGCAGACAGGATGCCCTTGATAAATAATTAAAATGTTGTTGTTGCTCTTCAGTCACCCAGTTCTGTCCAGCTCTTTGCAACCCCATGGACCGCAGCATGCCAGGCCTCCCTGTCCTTTGCCATCTCCAGAAGTTTGCCCAAGCTCCTGTCTATTGCGTCAGTGATGCCATTCAGCCATCTCATCCTCTGCCACTCTCTTCTTCTTCTGCCCTTAATCTTTCCCAGTACTGGGGACTTTATCAGTGAGCCAGTTGGTCACATCAGATGGCCAAAGAATTGAAGCTTCAGCTGCAGCATCAGTCCTTCCAATGAGTGTTCATGGTTGATTTCCCTTAAGATTGACTGGTTTGCTCTCCTTGCTGTCCAAGGGACTCTCAGGCATCTTCTCCAGCACCACCATTGGAAGGCATCACTTCTCTGATGCTCTGTCTTCTTTACAGGCCAGCTCTCACAAACTTACTTGACCACTAGGAAGACCATAGCCTTGACTATATGCACCTTTGTCAGCAGAGTACTGTCTCTGCTTTTCAACACACTGTTTGGGTTTGTCATAGCTTTCCTGCCAAGAAGCAAATGTCTTTTGATCTCATGGCTGCAGTCACTGTTTGCAGTGATTTTAGAGCCCCAGATGAGAAAATCTATCACTACTTCCACCTTTCCTCTTCTATTTGCAATGAAGCAATGGCGCCAGATGCCATGATCTTAGTTTCATTTCTTTTTGTTTCATATTTAGTTTTCAGTACAGTTCAGTCACTCAGTTGTGTCTGACTCTTTAAGACCCCATGGACTGCATGGACTATTTAGTTTTAAGTTAGCCCATTCACTCTCCTTTTTCACCCTCATCAAGAGGTTCTTTAGTTCCTGTTCATGTTCTGGCATTAGACCAGTATCCACATATCTGAGGTTGTTGATGCTTCTTCCATCTATCTTAATGCTAGCTTGTAACACATCTAGTGCAACTTTTCTCATGATGTGCTCAACATATAGGTTAAATAAACAGAAGACAGCAGGCAGCCCTGTCATACTCCTTTCTCAATCCTGAACCAATCAGTTGTTCCATACAGGGTTCTCACTGTTGCTTTTTGACCCGCATAAAGGTTTCTCAGGAGAAGGTAAAATGGTCTGGTATTCCCATCTATTTAAGAACTTTCCACAGTTTGTTATGGTAATAAAAAATATGAATATATAAATATTCCTACCCTACTATGTATGTCTCTTCCCTGTAACCACCCATAACATCATTCTGATTGGCCCTACTCCCCATGTTTTCTAACCCAATGATGGAGTAAAATTTGTATTTTATGGCGAGACAAGAACATTTTAAACATAAAATTTTTCTCTGCCCATTTGGGCCTCTGCCTTCCTCTTTAGAATGTGTTATGCATCCACCTTAGGGAATAACCTTCCTTCTCAATCTTGTAAGGGTCCATGAAGACACATGACCCACGACTTGCTTTGTACATGTAGACCTGGATTGTACAAACTGTCAATGTCATTTAGTGTGACTCTTGCCTCAAAAACTCATGTGACTGTCTTTGACCAGTAATGGGCAAAATATTCCTGGATTGTAACATTTAGTACAGCTCAAATCTTTTATTTGTCTCTTAGATTTTTTTTTTTCTGACCCCAAGTTCATGTGCCTGACTTGAGAGGTCAACCAAACCAAAACATCAGAGTTTGGAGCAGAGGAAGATTTATTGCAAGGCCAAGCAAAGAGAACAGTTGGCTCCTGCTCAAAAAAACCCAAACTCCTCATTTTTTAAAATTTATTTATTCTTTAATTGAAGGATAACTGCTTTACAGAATTTTGTTGTTTTCTGTCAAACCTCAACATGAATCAATCACGGATATATATACTTCCCCTTCCTCTTGTGGAAGTTTTTAAAGGCAACATTTGGGGAAGGCTGCAGGGTACATGACTTTCTTCTGATTGGTTGGTGGTGAGGTAACAGGGTGGAATTCCAGGAATGTCAATCATCAACCTTCTGGTTCCAACCAGTCTGGGGTCTCAGCATGTACTGATTGCTACCATTTTCTACCTGTGTGGTGGCCTTGCTGCTGCTAAGTTGCTTCAGTCGTGTCCAATTCTGTGCAACCTCATAGACGGCAGCCTACCAGGCTCTTCCGTCCCTGGGATTCTCCAGGCAAGAAACTGGAGTGGGTTGCCATGTCCTTTTCCAATGCATGAAAGTGAAAAGTGAAAGAGAAGTGGCCCAGTCGGATCCGACTCTTTGCGACCCCATGGACTTCAGCCTACCAGGCTCCTCCATCCATGGGATTTTCCAGGCAAGAGTACTGGAGTGGGGTGCCATTGCCTTCTCTGGGGTGGTGGCCTTAGTTTTTGCAAAACAACTCAGAGATGGTATATCATATTGCTACATACACACATATAACCTTTGAAGAAAAACTAGGGCTTTCTTATCACTGAACTATCGTTTCTTAACTGCTTTTTCTTTGTTTCCGCATTTCCTAACTAGTGACTACTTGAAACTGCTCTTCAGAACCAAAGGAAGGCTTAGAATTCTATAAAATCTTTTACTACAAATAAGAAATGGGGGACAAGAAAAGGCTTTTGTACCTTGGAGAGCCCCCCCAGAGCCCTGCTTGGCTTGGTCAAGGGAGTGTGTCATTTCCTCGGTTCTGTCTCATCACAACAAAAATTTGAAATGACGGACGTTAAAGCCCCAGGGTGTTACAGATCTCAGACAGACCGTGTCTCAGCTCTCAGAAAGATCAGTGTTACAGCTCCATTTTATTTAGAAAATTAAGGAAAATACATCCTCAAGGAGTGAAGGCATCCCGACCCAAAAGACACGAAGAGGAGAGAGAGAGAGCACGCGCTCACACATGAGAGAGCCCCGGCCCTTTGGTTCCTCTGTTTTATGTTTTTTCTCCTCCCCTGGGCCTGCCCTGTGTAAATTGGGCAAGTCAGGAGTACAGTTTGTTCTACCTGAGGTCCTCACTTCAGTCCTTGATCTTTGTTTGTTCTATTTTTTTCAGGCTTTTCCCTTCCTTGTCTTTCAGTCACCGCCATTCTGGACTCCTTTTTTCTATTTTAACTACCTAACATTTCCCCCCTCAAGAGATGGGAGGCCCAATTCTTTGAGAGTAGGGTGTCGAGGTCTCTCTGGCTACTTCCTGCTGAACTGGAACAGCAAGGGGCACTGGGCCTCCCCTCTTGCTACTCTCAGGCCTGAGTCCTTATAGCAGTGTCTACTTAAGGGTGAGTGAGATTTGCAGGGGTTGGCTGTAGTTTTATATATCCTTGTTGAACTGGCACTGCATGTTGTAGCTTGTTGACCTGGACAGAGACAAAATGGGTTAGACAGTTGGTAATACCTGGAGGAATCACAAGCAGCATCAATATGGTGATGACAGAGACCAGTAGGGACATTAGCCAACTCCAAATTCTCATTGCCAGGATGGCTCAAGTCCCTCCTTGTTCAAGGATCAGAAGATCTATCTTCTATCTCTTTTGGAGTACAACCCTGCCAAGCTGTGTTTGCTCTTTAGAGCTGTCCTGAGAAATCTTATCCCCAGAAACTAGATTCTGGGGGTATTCATTAGAATGGCACTCACTTGTAGTTCTGAATCCATATCTGAGATCTCCCAGGGGCTCACAGGTGTATTGAGTGTCCTCTTCTGTTTTCTTCCATGGCTTAACTCATGAGTAGTGAATCCAGGAGTCATGTCCTGGTACCTTGACTGCTGTGGGGGGTAGAAACTATTACAAGCTAGGGGCCCTTCCATGTGGGCTAGAGTTGAGCCTTTGGGGATACATCTTTCTGGACTTTAATTAGGACTTGAGTCTCTGGACCATATAGTGGTGACTCCTTAGAATCTTTTGGGTCGTGGTTGACACCCCACAAGCGTATATCTTGTTGGAATTGACCAATGACCATGGTTTAAGACCGCAAGGTCTGAGTCTCTGGATCTAAGAAGAGGTCAGTGACATAAACAAAAGGTCTCCCATACAGCATCTCATAAGGACTAAGACCAACCCATTCCTTAGAAGCAATACTGGTGCAGAGGGGAACTATTGGTAAAGCCTCCTTCCATCCCAGGGAGCTCTCCTGAGTTATTTTTTTATTACTGATTTTAAGAATTGGCTGGCTCTTTCTACTTTTCCTGAAAACTGAGGCCTCCAGGCACTATGGAGATAATAAGTAATGCCCAATACTTTAGAGACTCCTTGGGTGAAAGAAATGATGTCCCTTTGTCACTTTGTAATGACCTGGGCAGACCAAATCTCAGAATGATTTCATGGAACAGTTTTTTTTACCACCTCCTCAGCCTTCTCAGTCTGGGGAGGAAAGACTTCAATCCATCCTGTGAATATATCGTGACTAATAGGTATTTATACCCTTGAGAAACTGGCATCTGGGTGAAGTCTATCTGCCAGTCCTCTCCCAGGTAGGTCCCACATCGTTGGACGGACTGGGCCAGCTGGGGTCTTCGCGCTCCTTGGGGATTGTTTAATTAGCAAGTAGGACAAGACGAGACCACTTGCCTTATATTATTTGGAGGTCTGTTCCTCTGAAGGACCTTTCTAGCAATCTTTGGAGGGCCTTTTCCCCTAAATGACTGGTGGCATGTATGGAGTTAACCAACTTCCATTGGAGATTCCCAGGCAGAAAAAGGAGTCCCTCCTTTTGGAACCACCCTATATGATCTTCTTGAAAGCTCTCACTCTTAGCTTTAATAGTCTCACCTTCAGTATATGAAGGAGTTTCTGGCAAATTAGTCTGTGGATCTAATGTGGCAACCCCTGTTAGGTCACTGTTCTGTAATGCTGCTCTTTTAGCTGCCTGACCAGCTGCTTGGTTCCCTCGTACCACTTCCGTGCTCCCTTTTTTGGTGTCCTCTACAGTGGGAGACTGAAACCTCAGCGGGCAGATGGACTGCCTCCAAGAGCCTAAGGATTTGATCACCACATTTGATTGGGGACCCTCAGGTGGTCAAGTGGCCTCTTTCTTCCAAATAGCAGCATGTGCATGTAGCACCACAAGGGCATACTTGAAGTCAGTGTAAATGACTACTCTTTTTCCCTTTCCCAGCTCTAAGGCTTGAGTCAGGGCCATGAGTTCAGCTAATTGGGCAGAGGTACCTGGATTAGCCTCTATGGTCTCAAAATTGGAGATGACTTCATAGCCAGCTCTTCTTTTTCCATCCAAGACAAACCTACTTCCATCAGTGTACCAGAATCCCTCAGGATTGGTCAGAGGATCTTCCAACAATCCCTCTTGGGCTTTTGTCCAGTGATCCAAGGTTTCTAGGCAAGAGTGAAACAGGACAGAGCCCTCGCGGGTAGGCAGGAGGGTGGCTGGGTTAAGAACCTCACAAGGGGATACAGTGAGGCCTGGATTTTCCATCAGCACTGCTTTTTATTTGAGGGTCCTTTGATCAGACATCCATAAATGTCCTCTCCCATTCAGGAGTTGTTTTACTGGGTGGCTAGTAAAAATAGTTTGTCCCCAAAAGAGGGTTTTAAAGCATCTTGTATCAGTACTACAATAACTGCAAAATTTCAAAGGCAGAGAGAGATTTCTTCCCAATATGGAAGAAGGATAGTCAGGGACCACTAGAAACTGATGGGAAAATATTTGTCTACCCCAGCAACAAAGTGCTCTGGTTAATCTTTTGTAATTGTTTTTCCTGTACCACCCCAAATGGTACAGGTTTAGGAGAAGAAGGCTCCGGAGTAAGAGTAAGAGGCTCCTGAGTTATTGCTGAGACCCGAGCATAGAGTAGTAGCCCCTGTGTTAACCTACCTGCCACACCCAGTTGCACCCTTGGCTCCAGCCCCGTGATGGTTATCTGTGACAGGCAGGCTGGCTGGGCTTGGCACTTGACCTTCTGGCTCTTGGGACCCCAGGACAGAGTGCTGCCCAGTGTCCCAGTTGATGGCATTTGTAGCAAGCCATTTTAGGAGACTTGTCACAGTTTGGATACTCTTTGGCCCAATGCCCCGCCTGTCTACAGATTAGGCATTTGCCTGGTGCCTTGTCCTTCAAGGACTCAGGGTTTGCCATAGGACTTCCTTGGAGGGCGGCCAGCATCTGGGCATGCCTTGTCTCTTTCCTTCTCTCCCTCTCTTGGGCCTTGGCCTCCTTCTCCTGTTCTCTCTTATTAAAGGTATTGGTGGCTGTCTGGACCATCTCATCTAAAAAGGCAGCAGGGTTCTGCTGCTATAGCTGTTGTTTGTAACTTTATCCTGATGTCTGCATTGGGACAGGAATTTGTCCTTTAAAATCGCCTGTCCTCATAAGAGTCTAAGTCCAGATTGGTAAACTTTTGGAGGGCCTCTTTTAGCATTTCCAGAAAGGTAATGGGGTTCTCATTGGGCTCCTGAGTTATTGCTGAGACCTGAGCATAGCTGATTACTTTTCGCTGGGCTGCTTTCAGTCACGCCTTCACACAGATCATAAAATGATCCCTTTCCCAGATGTGCTCAGGGTCGTTATAATTCCAATTAGGATCTGAGGAGGGGACTGCAGTTTTCCCCTACTGGGTATTTATCTCTTGACATATGAAGCCCTGTTGCATACCTTCGGGCTTCCTTTAAGACCCTAGCATGCTCAGGATCAGATAAAGTTTGACTAAATATGACCATGATGTCCTTCCGTGTCAAGTCAAAGGCCAAGGTAATGTGTTGGAATGTATCTATATATTTGCTGGATCATCTGTGTAGCTTCCCAGGTATTGTTTGATCTGCCTATGTTCTAAGAGGGAGAAGGGCTTATAGACCTGGGTTGATCTGAATTCTCCTCCAGTTTCAACTAAGGGACATACTGGAGCTGGTTTTTGTGGAGGGGATGCTCCCAGATATGGGGGCCTGTTTGGATACAAGGAAGAAACACCAGACAACTCAGGAGCTGTGGGAGGTGAGCCT
Organism: Neotragus pygmaeus; assembly: GCA_006410875.1. Taxonomy (NCBI): domain Eukaryota; kingdom Metazoa; phylum Chordata; class Mammalia; order Artiodactyla; family Bovidae; genus Neotragus; species Neotragus pygmaeus. The sequence continues at coordinate 25,616 of SJYV01026742.1, read as the reverse complement.
TCACAGGGGGATTCCTTCTCTTGGTTGTCTGTGCCTAGCACTATTTACCTAGTCGGTTCACTTGTAGGACCTACAACAATTCCATTTTTAAGACAGAGTTCCCTCATATCTCTCAGTCAGAAGAAAATTTGGACATAAGGGATCTCTGTCCATTTCCCTTGTCTCTTGCAGAATAATTCTAGCTGCAGGATGGTATTGTAATTTAAACTCCCATCCACAGGCCAGTGTTCCTTGTACCCCAGAGGTACAAAAGAATTTTAAGCTAATTCTCCTTAGAGTTAGAGGATTGGACTGCTTCCACTTATCAAGGATGCATCTCAAGGGCATCTACCGGGACGTGGATTGGTTATTTCCCATTTAAAAGACAGTCATAACAGGGAGGAAAAGAAAAATGAAAAAACTAATAGTCCGCTTTCAATTTCCGTGGGTGGACTTCCTTAGGAGTGAGCCTTTTTGAGACTTATCTTAACCCAGTACGGTTGCAACCTGAGAGCCAGGCATCCCCAGGTGAGGGTGTAGATCTGAGGCATGACAGACTCCTGGAGATCGAATCCCTAGGCAGGTCGAGGCAGGTCAGTCTCCCGAGCATTGGGTCCCTGAGCAAGTTGAGACAGGTCGACCTCCTAGGGCCCCCAGACTGGAGTTGGGTGTCCCCAAGGTCTCCAGCATGACCAGTGCTGGGTAGGATTAGAGGTTGTAATCTTAGCTCATTGCCAGTTTGTTCACCACAGATGGGAATAGATATCATGATGTAAAGCAGTCCAAGCCTGTGCCCTGAGACTGGGAATCTGGTGAAACAGCCATAAGCCTTATCCTCTTATTGCTCTAAGGGAAGATAGGTCACTGATTTCCTCCCCTAGTCCTCCATAAGAGCAGCTTAGGGTGTTTCCAATGGTAAACATTTCATTGTCATGGACCCACTTTAGGTAATAACAGAAGTAATTACAAAGGAGTGGGTTATCTGGCCCTGTTAGGGCATTAAAGTATTTTAATAATAGGCTGGATGGAGCAGTGTTGCCCACAAGGGGGCAGGGTCCTTGTTGTAGGAGTTAGTAATTGGCTTAAGAACAAATTGAAAAGAGGCAACAGACCAGATATTCCATAAACGTGGAGTGGAGATTTGATCCTGGGGTATGTTTGTAACTTTAGGAGAAGGGTGGTAAGGGTTTGAGCCAAATCAGCCTGCAGGGCTAACTCTCAGTCTCAAACATTATCCCTGGAAGCCCAATTGCCTTTGAAGGGATGTCAACAGATGGACTTCTAGCAGGCACTGTGTGCCTGTCTCCCACCCTAGTGGGTTCACTGAGAGATGCTGATGTTGCACATATTGTAGGAAACATGGGAGATGAAGGCCTGAATATCTAGAAGGAGTGGATATTATATAGTATTTCCTCCCAAGAACCAGCTATTTTCTGGTTGTCCCTCCAGAAGATTGTAGAGGCAACATTGTGGGTCCAAATGGGGCTCAAGAAATGAGCATAAAACAGGAGGGAAGGGGGCAGGGCACAGCTTTTGAAAGAATGACATAGCACAAGGGCATGACATAAACCAATTAAAATCAAATGGATCCAAGATGACAAATCAAATTCAACTAAACCTTGATCCCCAATCTGTAAACTAAATGACACACCCAGATGGCAGGACAGCTCCAAGGTACCAAAGATGGAGGACTGGGTGATTCCCCAATGGTTGGGATAATCCTCCCACTCATTAGCACATGAATTTACCCAGCTCAGAAAAAACTAGCCAGACCAGATTCCATGGCCCCAGCACTTGCCCTCTGTGATGGCCCACACCCTGTGGAGTGTGCTTCTCTCTGAATCTGAACAAATCCACCTCTTACCTATTGCTGTGTCTCTAACTGAATTTTTGCAATAAGACATCAGAGCCTGAGCTTCCTGGGTCCTGAAGCCAGGCATCCTGGGTTTTGGCCCTGGAGAAGGAAATGGCAACCCACTCCAGTATTCTTGCCTGGAGAATCCCATGGACAGAGGAGTTTGGTGGGCTACAGTCCATGGGTCGCAAAGAGTCAGACACGACTGAGCAACTTCACTTCACTTAAGTCCCAGGAGAGAGGAGCTAAAGGACAGAAGGAAAAAGCAATGGGAAAAACGTGCTGAGGAATTCTCTTCATAACCTGCCAGAAAATATGCTAAATACCTGACCTGTGCTCACAGTTTTCACTGACCTGATCCTTGGCACAAAGAAGATTAAGGACAGAAGAACCCCTACCAGCTTGGGTAATAGCTATTGGGGCTCAGCAGATAGTGGGGCCTTTGGGGCACACTGGGGAGTAGCCTCTCCAGAGTCCCTCAACTGCACCCACCTGTTCCCGGGGAGTTTGAGGAAACAAGAAACAAGAGATTGTAAAGGAATTAAGATTTTGTTAGGCATCTGTGCCTCCAGCCACAGGAGCGAGGACCTCCTACCTTAACTAGAGGTCTTCTGGAATCTGAGACTGAGCCACACGAGCTTTCTGCTGAGTTCGTTTTTCGCTGTCCTGTTTCCAGCGCCATGGGCTTCTTATCACTTCCCCTGCTCTGGGCTTTCTTCGTGTTCAGCTTCCACCACAGGAGCTTTCACCGAGTTGGGCTCCTACTGTGCTTGGCCTCCAACTTGCGAGGGCCGCACCGAGGTTGTATCAGCCAGGTTAAATCCGAGAAGTGGCACCACAGATGTCGAAGGAGTGTGTCATTTCCTCAGTTCTGTCTCCTCACAACAGAAATTTGAAGCTATGGACGTTAAAGCCCTTGGCGTGTCTCAGCACTCAGATAGATCAGTGTTACAGCTCAGTTTTATTTAGAAATTAAAGGAAAATACAGCCTCGAGGCGTGAGGGCATGCCGACACAAAAAGAAGAGAGAAATAGAGCACACGAGACAGAGAGCCCCGGCCCTTGCTCTTCTTTTTGTATGATTTTTCTCCTCCCCCTGAGGCTGCCCTATGTAAACTGGGCCAGCCAGGAGAGCTGTTTGTTCTACCTGAGGTCCTCATTCTGATCCTCAGGCCTTCCTCTGTTCTATTTTCACAGGCTTTTCCCTTCCTTGTATTTTAGCTCCCACCATTCTGGACTCCTTTTTCCTTTTCTAACTCCCTAACACTTTCACTCACATGATAAAGAATCCTGTTACCAATTTAAGTGAATGTTTAGTCAATATAGATTTATTGACCTTTATTTGTTGACCATAAGGCAAATAATAGAAGCAAGAAGTTTTTGCAGTCTGTGGAAGATCTGGAGATGTGAAGGGTTCCATGAGGAAATGTTCTGCTGTAGTTGCAGTTGACATAATTACATGTGAAATGGTGACAAATATTTGGGACCTTCAAGCTATGTTGCTAACCACACAAAGATCTATCCCAAGGGCCTACATCTAGGAAAGAGAATCAGTGAAAAAAAGAAAACTATAGTCACAACTACAAGTAAAAACATTCAGCTTGACAGTTTTTCTTCTAGGCATTGAAAAGAAAACCACAAGCCCAAAATGGCATCACTTGTGCTGAAAGCCCAGAATACCAAACCTAGATTTAATGCCTGATCTAATTGCAGTTTCAATCTCTCTCAGAAATGTAATCTTAATCGACCAGGCTGAAATTTTCTGGTCAAGAACCAGTAAGGTAATCAGTCATGTGGGCCCTCTCCATTCCCTGAAGGAAGAAGAGGCAATCTGCATGATAAAACACTTGCCATTCCCTTTTCCTGTAAAGATGTCCTGGCCTAAAAACAATCCTTTCTTTTCTTTCACTAAAAGCACCCTTGGGGTCACCCTTCTTCCTTTAAAAAACTTCCATTTTTACAACTTCTTAGATTGCCCTTCCAATTGTTCATTGGGATGCTGTTGGATTCAGGAATCGTTAAAGAAGTCAATTAGATTTCTAAATTAACTGAGTTTAATTTTGCTTTCTTAACCTAGATATAGCTTAAAATTAAGCCAAAACTCAGTGAAAAGTACATTTGAGTTCTTTTGAACTTTAATTTTTCAAAATACCTACAGAATGTAACTGTTAAGCTTTATTGTTTTGATTCATTCAGTCATTGTTGTTCAGTCACTAAGCCATGTCCAACTCTTTGCAACCCCATGGACTGTAGCACACAAGGCTTTCCTGTTCTTCACCATCTCCTGGAGTTTGCTCAAACTCATATCCATTGAGTCAGTGATGCCATTCAACCATCTTAGCCTCTGTTGCCCCCTTTTCCCCTGCCTTCAGTGTTTCCCAGCATCAGGGTCTTTTTTCAATGAGTTGGCTCTTTGCATCAGATGGCCATACATTCAATCATTGTTTATTAAGAGTTTCTATGTGTCAGGCACTGAGCTAGTTACCAGAAATACAGCAGAGAAAAAGATCTAAAGAGTATCTGCAATCAAGGAGATTACATTCCAATAGAAAGGCAGATACTGAACAATTATGCAATTCATTTTTTAGTTATAATTGTGACAACTGCTATAAATGAGAAACAAAAAAACTATGACCGCACACAGGGTGGACAAACTTTGCCTTTCATATGTGTCCTCTCTTTGTTACCCCTGTTGTTGCCTCAGAGTCATATCCCTGCCCCTCTTTTTAATAGAAACCTATTACTCTTATCTAGATTTCAGGAGAGTTGGTGGAAATTTCTGACAAAACGTGGTCCACTGGAGGATGGAATGACAAACCACTTCAGTACTCTCGCCTTGAGAATCCCATGAACAGTATGAAAAGGCAAAAAGATAAGATACTGAAAGGTGAACTCCTCAGGTCAGTAGGTGCCCAATAGGCTACTGGAAATCAGTGGAGAAATAACTCCAGAAAGAATAAAGAGATGGATCCAAAGCAAAAACAACACCTAGTTGTGGATGTGAGTGGTGATGGAAGTAAAGTCTGATGCTGTAAGAGCAATATTGAATAGGAAACTGGAATGGGTCCATGAATCAAGGCAAATTGGAACTGGTCAAATAGAAAATGACAAGAGTGTGCATTGACATTTTAGGAATCAGTGAATTAAAGTGGACCAGAATGGGTGAATTTAACTCAGATGACCATTATATCTACTACTGTGGGCAAGAGTCCCTCAGAAGAAATGGAGGAGCCATCATAATCAACAAAAGAGTCCAAAATGCAGTACTCAGATGCAGTCTCAAAAAGGACAGAATGATCTCTGTTCATTTCCAAGGCAAGCTATTCATTATCACAATAATTCTAGTCTATGCGCAGACCAGTAATGCTGAAGAAGCTGAATGTGAACGGTTCTATGAAGACCTTCTAGAACTAAAACCCCAAAACGATGTCCTTTTCACTATAGGGGACTGGAATGCAAAAGTAGGAAGTCAAGAAACACCTGGAGTAACAGGCAAATTTGGCCTTGGAGTACAAAACAAAGCAGTAAAAGAGTTTTGTCAAAGGAATGCACTGGTCATAGCAAACACCCCCTTCCAATAAAAGAAGACTCTACACATGGACATCACCACATGGTCAATACCAAAATCTGGTTAATAATATTTGGCTATGGTTTTCCCAGTGGTCATGTATGGATATGAGAGTTGGACTGTGAAGAAGACTGAGCGCCGAAGAATTGATGCTTTTGAANAACAGTGTAAATCAAGTATACTTTAATAAAATAAATTTTAAAAAAATCTCAGTTCTCAGAGTACCTTGCTCAAAACCCTCCCTAAAGATCATTCATTTCTACCCAGTTCCAGACTCAACACTCCCATCCCTGATATTTTCAGGCAACAAGTCTATATTAAGCACAAGCAGTAGATATTCTTGTATAGCTAGATCATGCTTTCCAGTTTATATTTTCTTACACATGATTTTTTTCCCAACAAAACTGTAGAGTAGACAGGACAGAGATCATTGCCCTCATTTTAGCCCTGAGGAGGCTGAGGCAGAGACTGACTCCTCAGAGTTTGTCAGTTGAAGGAGGTGGACTTTAATTGAAGATGATAGATACAGAACAGTCAGGAAATGGAAATCCCCAGCTGTCAGGGGTTACAGACCGACAACCGGTTCTCCACACAGGCGCTTTCTTCACTTGGCTCTGCTTGTGAGCTCTTTTAGAGGCAGGTGTGAGCTGAGTTGGCCTGGTACAACAAAGGCTCACTCCAATACTTGAACGGAAAGTATTTCAGTTTGACAAAAGCAGCGTCAGGGAGAGAAGCCCGAGGGCCTTGCACCGATCCTGGAAGGAGGAGGGAAAACAACCCAGAGGGGAATAGGACAGGAGGGAAGTGGGAGGGGGAAGAAGAGGAAGCAACGGAGGAGAAGAAAGGTGTGAAATCATTTGCCCTGGATTTGTCTTTATGAAAATTTGATATATGAAAATTCCTACTTGAAAATGAGATAAATAAAGAGGTAATTATTTGCATTACAAATTAATTCTTCACTTCAAAAGAGTATTTACCACAGGTGCGATTCTGTGATGTGAGCCTTTACAAAAGGAATATGGCTTGGGGGAGGTGGGAGATTTAAATAATAAAATCCTGATTATAATATAATGGGAAATAATCCAGGGATAAAGGGGAGACATCTGAAGAAGGAGGTGGTTGTGCAGGGAGCTCTCTGCAGAGCTCAGGCTTTTAAAAGGACATGAACAAAAGACAGGGGAAGGGGATTATAGATGAGCTTGAACACAAAAGATTGTCATGAACCTTCAAAAACAGAATAAAGGAAGCTGAAGTTGGGAATAAACCTCCCCTTACAAAAAGTGCTAACAGCTGCTCTAAGAACCCTAAAAGCTTTGTCAGAGTGAGGGGAAGCCCAAACATGGAGCAGCTTGCTCTTTCAGTAAGTGGTGTAACGTTAACCCAAGTTAAGTAGTTTTTACTTTTTTCTATTGTTTGCTTTGCTTCTATTTTCACCAATGTGCAAAAAGATGGGGAAAATTATAATTCTCTTAATGTGGAAGGAAGATGTTGATATTATCCCACTTTGAAAAGGAATGAAGATTCCGAGTTTGGGCATCAAGGACAGGAGAAGACTCGAGAGCCCCGAGGCCAAATTTGGGAGAGAGGTTGTGAGAAGATACAGGAGAAAGACCAAGTAAGGAAATGGTGATCTGCCTCTTCTCTCTTTCCTACTGGGTTCAGATCTTGGGTGAAAGTGAAAGTGAAGTAGCTCAGTCGTATCCGACTGTTTGCCACCCTGTGGACTGTAGCCCACCAGGCTCTTCCCTCCATAGGATTCTCCAGGCAAGAGTACTGGAGTGGGTTGCCATTTCCTTCTCTGGGGGATCTTCCCAACCCAGGAATCGAAGCTGGGTTTCCTTCATTGCAGGCAGACGCTTTAACCTCTGAGTTTGTTAATTACTTAGTGGGAGTGGATTTCTTATGGAAATAGAGGGTGGAACTCAGCTTGATTCCCTAGGGGTGCTGGGGAAAATAAAAGTTGACTTTCAAATGCAAGAGCCAGAGAAAGGCCACACCAGGATATACCATATTCAATTTTGAAAGGAAGATACAGGGAGGATTGAAGTCCCACATAAGTGAGAAATTAAGAAAACATGGGCCCTCTCTAAGTGGATTTAAGTTTCTAGAGCTGGAGAAATTAAATGCCAGAAAACTGAAATAAGGTACAATGCGGAGGGGTTCCCAGAGCCTCTATCAACAATCCACTGCAGGTGGAGAGGTGCCTGAAGGCTGAAGGTTCTGCACACAGAGGAACAGATTAGGTTGTACCAATGATAGATCAGGGAGCCCTGAAATCCATTCCATTGCAAATGATTGGTTTAAGACTAAACCGATCATGATATTCCACTCTCCTTGCCAGGATGGATTTTAGAATGCTACAGACTTAATCCAGGAAAGAGGGATTTTAAGAATAAAGCCTCAGGTAGTATGCCTGTTAAGTTGAAGTTCTTTGAGGTAAGAATATATATATCTCATGGGCACTAGTGAATGACTTGTCCAGGTGATATTTTACAACCTACAAAACAGAATGTCTTAGTTAGTTGATGTCAGTCACCTCCTATCAATGCTGGCACAAAAAGCACATTAATGCACTAGTAGGTAAGAAATGGAGCCACCATCCTTGCAAGGCTAACTGACCTTTGTCACCAAGAGAAGATAGTTCTGTGCTTTATGTGATGGAGTTAGATGCTGAAGCTGAAGCTCCAATATTTTGGCCACCTGAAAAAGACCCTGATGCTGGCAAAGACTGAGGGGAGGATAAGAAGGAGGTGACAGAAGATAAGATGGTTGGATGGTATCACTGACTCAGTGGACACAAGTTTGAGCAAACTCCGGGAGATAGTGAAGGACAGGGAAGCCTGGCATGCTGCAGGCCATGCGGTCACAGTCATATATGACTTAGCGACTCAACAACAACATTATAGAGACCAAAAAAAATACTCAGTTGCCCAGTTGTGTGAACAAGCACAACAATCATTCTATGAAATGCTAGCAAGGATGGAGGTTAAAACATGGCCCAACACATGGGCTCCAGCTATCCAAGTCTGACCTAATTATTGCTACTTTTGAAGATCCAGCCTACCAGCAAAAAATCCCAGCATTGAACTCACAATATGAATCCAACTCTTGAAGAGACCCATCAGCTCCTTAATAGCAAGTTTATTATCATAAGTCCTTCCAAATTGTGATTCCTCCTGATAGAAATTGACTGAACTAACACATATCCCCGTGTGGATTTACCTTTCCTATTCATAGAATCTCAGCTGAACAGTGCTTATGAAGCATTTGATCCACTGGAAGAAAATTCTGCCAAATATTGTATCAGACCAAAGAAATTGCTTACCTGGATGAAGGGATGGCCGTATGCACATGAACATGTGATCCACTCTTTCTATCACATATTACACTTCCCAAAAGCTAGTTTAATGCATGTGCAACAGCTTTTTGGATCCACAGCAGAGGCATCAGCTTGGAGATGATAACTTCTGATGATGGGGCACCAGGTTTCAGATAGAGTGTATACTCTAAATCAAAGATCAGTATAACACGGATCTGGGAAACAAGAAATAGAAATACAAGCACCCCTGCTTAACATTACTGTTAATGAACCACTTGAGGAATTTTGCACTTCTTGTCCCTGCTATTCTGGACTCTGAACATTTACAGGTCTTTTTCAAAAAAATTATTTTATGGAGATATACCTTACGTAGTGTATAATTCACATACTTCAAGTGTATAATTCAATGATTGTTAGTAAGTTTACCAAGTTGTACAACTATCACCATAAATCAGTTTTAAAACATTTGTATGCTTCCATTAAGATTTTCATGTGCATTACATTCCCCTGCCCCAGGCAACTACTAATTTGTTCTCTTTCTTTGTAAATTTGCCTCTTTGGACATTTCATATAAATGGAATCGTAAAATATATAATCTCTTGTGGATTGCCTCTTTCCCTTAGTAAAAGTTCCTGCCATTTTTCATGTCATAGCATGTACCACTAGTTGATTACTTTCCAATGTTGAAGAATATTTTATTGTACGGATTACCACATTTTGTCTATACATTCAGTAATTGATGGACATTTAGGTTGTTTTTAACTTTTGACTATTATGAACAGTGCTGAAAAGAATATTATGTGCAAGGCTTTGTGCAGATATTTGTTTTGATTTCTCTTGAGTAGATGCCCAGGAGCAGAATCACTGAATGATAATATGGTAAATTTATATTTAATTTTTTNAAATCAAATCCCTTACAATCATACAGTGGAAGTGACAAATAGATTCAAGGGATTAGATCTGATAGACAGAATGCCTGGTGAACTATGGTTGGAAGTTCATGACATTGTACAGGAGTCACGGATCAAGAGCATCCCCAAGGAAAAGAAATGCAAAAAAGGAAAATGGTTGTCTGAGGAGGCCTTACAAATAGCTGAGAAAAGACAAGAAGTGAAAGGTAAAGGAGAAAAGTAAAGATATATCCATTTGAATGCAGAGTTCCAAAGAATAGCAAGGAGAGATAAGGATGCTTTCCTTGGTGATCAGTGAAAAAAATAGAGGAAAACAATAGAATGGGAAAGAGATCTCTTCAAGAAAAGATACCAAGGGAACATTTCATGCAAAGATGGGCTCAATAAAGGACAGAAACAGTACAGACCTAACAGAAGCAGAAGATATTAAGAAGAGGTGGAAAGAATACACAGAAGAATTATACAAAAAAAGATCTTCGTGACCCAGATNGATCTCTTCAAGAAAAGATACCAAGGGAACATTTCATGCAAAGATGGGCTCAATAAAGGACAGAAACAGTACAGACCTAACAGAAGCAGAAGATATTAAGAAGAGGTGGAAAGAATACACAGAAGAATTATACAAAAAAAGATCTTCGTGACCCAGATAATCATGATGTTCACTCACTTAGAGCCAGACATCCTGGAATGTGGAGTCAAATGGGCCTTAGAAAGCATCACTATGAACAAAGCTAGTGGAGGTGATGGAATTCCAGTTGAGCTATTTCAAATGCTAAAAGATGATGCTGTGAAAGTGCCAGTAAATTTGGAAAACTCAGCAGTGGCCACGGGACTGGAAATGGTTAGTTTCATTCCAATCCTGAAGAAAGGCAATGACAGAGGATGCTCAAACTACTGCACAATTGCACTCATCTCACACGCTGGTAAAGTAATGTTCAAAATTCTCCAAGCCAAGCTTCAATAGTACCTGAATCATGAACTTTCAGCTATTCAAGCTGGATTTAGAAAAGGCAGAGGAACCAGAGATCAAATTGCCAACATCAGCTGGGTCATCAAAAAAGCAAGAGAGTTCCCCCAGAAACACCTACTTCTGCTTTATTGACTATGCCAAAGCCTTTGACTGAGTGAAAGTGAAAGTCACCCAGTCGTGTCCAACTCTTTGCAACTCCATGGACTGTACAGTCCATGGAATTTTCCAGGCCAGAGTACTGGAGTGGATAGCCTTTCCCTTTCCCAGGGGATCTTCCCAACCAAGTGATCAACCCAGGAATCAAACCCAGGTCTCCTGCATTGCACGTGGATTATTTACCAGTTGAGCCACAAGGGAAGCCCAAGAATACTGGAGTGAGTAGCCTATCCCTTCTCCAGAGGGTCTTCCTGACCCAGGAATTGAACCAGGGTCTCCAACATTGTAGGCAGATGCTTTACCAATTGAGCAATGAGGGGTCGCAACAAACTGTGGAAAATTCTTAAAGAGATGGGAATACCACATCACCTGACCTGCCTCCTGAGAAAACTGTACGCTGGGCAAGAAGCAATAGTTAAAACTGGACGTGGAACAGCAAACTGGTTCCAAATTGGGAAAGGTGTACATCACAGCTGTATATTGTCACCCTGCTTATTTAATTTATATGTGGAGTACATCATGCAAAATGCTGGGCTGGATGAAACACAAGCTGGAATCAAGATTACTGGGAAGTTATCAATAACCTCAGATATGCAAATGACGCCACCCTTACAGCAGAAAGTGAAGAAGAATTAAAGAGGCTCTTGATGAAAGTTAAAGAGGAGAGTGAAAAAGTTGACTTAAAACAACATTCAGAACACTAAGATCACGGCATCTGGTCTCATCACTTCATGGCAAAAAGATGGGGGTAAAATGGAAACAGTGACAGACTTTATTTTCTTGGGCTCCAAAATCGCTGTGCCATGAAATTAAAAGATGCTTGCTCCTTGGAAGAAAAGTTATGACCAACCTGGACAGTTTAGTAAAAAGCAGAGACATTACTTTGCTGACAAATGTACATATAATGAAAGCTATGTTTTATCCAATAGTTATGTATGGATGTGAGAGTTGGACCGTAAAGAAAGCTGAAGATTTGATGTGTTTAAACTGTGGTATTGGAGAAGACTCTTGAGAGTCCCTTGGACTACAAGGAGATCCAACTAGTTCATCCTAAAGGAAATCAGTCCTGAATATTCATTGGAAGGACTGATGCTGAAGCTGAAGCCCCCATATTTGCAAAGAACTGACTTATTGGAAAAGACCCTGATGCTGGGAAAGATTGAAGATGGGAGGAGAAGGGGATGACAGAGGATGAGATGGTTGGATGGCATCCCCAACTCGATGGACATGAATTGGAGTAAGCTCCGGGAGTTGGTGATTAACAGGGAAGCCTGGCATTCTGCAGTCCATGGGGTCACCAAGAGTCAGACACAACTGATCGACTGAACTGAACTGAGCTGAGGTTTCAGGAGGCAGTTGCAAATGAGAGAAACAAGAACTGGTTAAAACCAATTAGGCCTGAGATGGTGGCAGATTTCACTTCCAGTCAACCGTGTGCCTCATTTAAAAACCATTGTAATACATTAGCTAAGTCAGAAACTCACCAGTGCCATGACAATTGACAGTTGCCCTGACAACAACCAGAAAGCCTAGGTAAGGACTGATGAGGAGTTTTTCATCAGTTCCAGGTCTAAACCACATTCTGTTCTGAGATGACTCATGAATACTCCTTCCGCCTTCTCCAGTTCTCTTCCTTTCACTTCAACCCTCCTATATATTTGATGTCACCACCCAAATAGGTTGAGAAGTTGATTGGCAAACTAGATTCCTGATTCTCCATTCTTTGGCTACTGAATAAAGCTTGTGCTGTTCCAGTCTCAGTTTTGTTACTGGTTATGTAAATCTGACCAGAAAAAGAATCTCCCTGGCTGAGATAAGGGTCTTGGCCTGCCTAGCACGCCTGTGGAGGTCTAATTGACCAGTTTGATAAAATTCCGTCTCTGCTCTGCCCTGGAAGCTGACCTCTTTGGATTCCTTGCTCTCTGGCTTTCCTTTGGTTCAAGAGGATATGGGCGAGAAGAAAGGGATCAAGGTCAGGGTAACTGCCTCCCAAACCCCCTTCCAGGCTGACCCTGGCAGGCAGCAGTTGCACAGCTCTCTTTAGGTTCTGGGAATCCCTTCTTTCCCTTGTCACCCAGGCCTAGCCATTGTCACAGCTCCCTCATGACCGTCTGGCATTGCTCACTGTCCAGGAATCCTGCAGTGCACCTGTTGAATCATTCTGTTTAGCTCATCAGTTTTCTGATTCGTGTGCCACCTATTTCCTGTTAGGATCCCTATGAACTTGGTAACAGAATTTAGACAAAAGTAGAGAGGACAGAATTCATGTTTAAGCTGCAGGTTGAAGACTGTTGCTCTCCTGGGTGGTCCTTCTTACACCTCCTCTGTTTCCACATAACCTCCATGTGTCCAGAGAAGAGTAGCAGCGTAGGTCGTCAATTGTTTTTCGCTTTATCCCTTTGCTTACGTTGCCCTCTCCCAGCCCCAGTAGGAAACGCTTTCCCTTTCTGTTTTAACTGGCATTAGGTCTTCCTGTGCTCTGAAATCAGTCCCCTCTCCCTTCTCCTCCATCGTCCATCTTTCCTGTCCTATCAATATCCCTAAAACATGTGCCCTCCAGGTGACCCATGCTGTGATGTGTGGGCCTCCTCTCTCACTGCTCCTTTGTATTCAGCCGCACTAGATCTTTTGCTGTTCAATGCCTTTTTTCAGTTTTTCTTCTGGATCACCCTAACCTCATCTGTCCTTTCTGTTGAAATTCCCTCCAGTTTAAATGCCACCATTCCACAAAGCCTTCCTAAAGGTCTCAGCAGGAAGTATGTTCCCTTCCATTATTTTTTGTCCCCTTCCATTATTTTTTGTCCCCATAAAGCCTTTTCTTTATTTTTACATTCCTTGTTCTTCTCATATGATTTATAGTTTTGATATTTGTGAAAGTGTTTTACTTCTCTCCCATCAGCTCTGGAAAGCAGGGACTAGTGTGTCTATGAAACATCTATAACACTCTATCTAATACAACACCTACTATTTAGTAGGAGATGCTGAATTTTCATATCCATTGATACATATTTTCTGTTGTAGGAAATCATTTTGGAATTATTCCCTTACACAACACAGTAAGTGAAAATGTTTGTTTGCTCTCTTTGTATGTGGCCCTGGCCTGATTACTTTCATATTGTGCTTTTTATTGCAATGTAATTAAATTGTACAGTTAAATCAAATATAACTAGGGGACATAGAGCTCAGACTATTTCTTCCAGTTACAACTTGGAGGGCCAGGCTTTATCCGCCATTTGCAGTCTTTCAATATTCACATATCAGTCATGCTGAAGTATTTATCATCTCAGAAAAAAATCAAGCAAAAACGTAATAAAGGCTTCTAGGTACCATATAACTGCGTAGAGCTGGAGAAATAGGAATGAAGCATAGACAGATTAATTGGGGTGGAAATAAAAATATGGTTCCCTTAGCTTCATGCTCCATGCTTCAAACTGAGATTTCTAAAAGTTCTCCTCTAAGAGGCCTTTGCTATGTCTATTGTTTGGTTTGCTAAGTTTGGAAAATGAGGAATTTGGGGATTTAAACTCCTAAAAAACTTTTTGATTCTGTGTATTCTGTGAAACTGAATTGATTTTAAATGGTAGTTTGTATACTTTACATATTTTAAATAAAGTAATAACATTAACTACTACTTATTAATCATCCAATAATCCTTTTAACCTTATAATAAGATCCAATGCAGATATTATTGTTCCCATTTCACAGATGAGGAAACAGAGATTCAAGATGTTCACTGCCCTCTTCCAGGGCACAGTTTTCAGGTGACAGCTCTTCCTTGTCCAATGCTCACATTCTTAGATGCTACTACACACCTCCTCCTGGCAGTATCACTGAGGAGATGCCCATTTGCTTCACCATCCTCTATGTGCAAATGTTCTACAATATTTTGAAACTTGTACGGTCTCAGAAAGCCTCTTCCTTAGGGAACAGAACTGCACAGATTGCTGGGGAAGAGATGGCCTGGTGGAAACATGGTGGGGAAATGGACCACTCTTATTCAAAGTCCTGCTAGGGCTTCCTCTGCCTTCTAAACCAGTAAACTCTCCTGGGAAGGAAAGTCTCTAGAAAAACAAAGAAGGACTTTCTTCCCTGCACACATAGGTAAGCATGCTCTGAGAGCATATATTATCTTCTATTTTATAAATCTGAGAAAGTTTGTTTTAAAGTGGTTGGGTAGTAGATTTTTTACATTGCTTCCTATGCATATTTAAAGACATTTTTTTTTTCTCCAGTTGTTAGCAAAAGTCGTTTAAACATCAAAAGCCTGAGAAACATAAAATCCAAAAGAAAATGTTTTTTTATTGAATTGAAGCTATATATATTTTTTAATCAAGAAAGCAGTCATCTAAGGGGATTTTCCTATTTTCAGTTCAGTTCAGTTTAGTTCAGTCTCTCAGTCGTGTCCAACTCTTTGCGACCCCATGAACTGTAGCTCACCAGGCCTCCCTGTCCATCACCAACTCCCAGAGTTTACTCAAACTCATGTCCATTGAGTCGGTGATGCCACCCAACCATCTCATCTTCTGTCATCCCCTTCTCCTGCTGTCCTCAATCTTTCCTAGCATCAGGGTCTTTTCAAATAAGTCAGATCTTCCCATCAGGTGGCCAAAGTATTGGAGTTTCAGCTTCAACATCAGTCCTTCCAATGAATATTTAGAACTGATCTCCTTTAGGATGGACTGGTTGGATCTCCTTGCTGCNTCCTAGCATCAGGGTCTTTTCAAATAAGTCAGATCTTCCCATCAGGTGGCCAAAGTATTGGAGTTTCAGCTTCAACATCAGTCCTTCCAATGAATATTTAGAACTGATCTCCTTTAGGATGGACTGGTTGGATCTCTTTGCTGCCCAAGGGACTCTCAAGAGTCTTCACCAACACCACAGTTCAAAAGCATCAATTCTTCAGCACTCAGCTTTCTTTATAATCCAACTCTCACATCCATACATGACTATTGGAAAAACCATGGTAGCCTTGACTAGATGGATCTCTGTTGGCAAAGTAATATCTATGTTTTTTAATATAACTTTTCTTCCAAGGAGTAAATGTCTTTTAATTTCATGGCTTCAGTCACCATCTGCAGTGATTTTGGAGCCCCAAAAATGAAGTCTGTCACTGTTTCATCTAAGGGGCTTTTCTTATTTTCTGTCTCACATATAACAAGACACCTCCACAGTAACATGAGAGACAGTATTCAGAAAGCAATTCCAAGCACATTAAAAGAGCTGCTTTGGAAAAATGAGTAGAGTGAATTTTTTCCCTCTAAAGGCTACAAAAAAGAAACACCTTTCTCACAGGGCAATAGGTTGAAAGGGGGATAAGGGGGGACACAATATCTCATCTAAAATCTTGCCGGCAAGAACGTTTATTATTGCAGGAAGCAGAAGGTGAGCCTAGCTTATAAATGAGATCCTGCAGACAAGGGAGATGTATCTTGCTGAAGTATTACTGTACAGAATGAACCTTTAAAGCTTGGACTCCAAGAGCATAAACCATTGTCAAATAAATCTAACTGATGTATTCATTTTTAATAAAAGAAAATGTGACATAGCATGGCCATAGTAATATGTAATTTCATCCTTGCATTTCCATTCTCAAGGGTTATTTAATTTTCCTTAAAACATTACAGAAAATACAAGGCATTAGATGAAAATAAATATTCTCACCTGGAATGATATTGATTTCATCAGCATTTTCCTTGCCGGTAAGAAACAATAGTAGAATACACAAATATGAAGACCCATCTATGGTTTATCTATACGTTAATTTACAATACCAAATTAACATATAAATAGTTAAGAGAAGAAATGGCTAAATTTTTTCCTTTAAAATTAATTTAGGGTCTTTCATTTGGATATTTAAATTCTCTATAATGAAGGCAAGCCCCATAGGAAAGACATAAATATTAACTGTGAAAAATAAAAAAAACTGAACCAGCATACAAGTATTCTATTAAAAATGGTTCTCATATGAATAATCCATGGGGTTAATTGCAACCTTGAAGCAAATGACTGCCAAAGCTGTTTTCAAAAAACATTTTCTTAATGTGACATTGAGTTTTTTTATGTTTTTTTCTCCGTTTCTTCCTCTTCTCTATTTTCCTTCTTGTATTCCTTTCTTGCTATTTTTAAAGTAGGATTTAAATTAATTGTATTAAAAACATATAAAGGAAGTAAATAAAATAGAAATGTTACCCGAAACTAAAGAATTCACTATGACATGCTATGAAGATTGTAGAATCTTCTTGGGTTACAGTGTATCCGAGTGAGTTTTATGGTGATCCAGGTAGATGCTAAGCATTTTATTTTAAAATGAGATAGAGTAGATGTACAACAGTATGTATCAGGTATATAATGCAGTGATTCACAATTTTTAAATTATAGTTATTATAAAATATTGGCTATATTCTCTGCTTTGTATGAAATATCCTTGTAGCTTATTTTATGCATAGCAGTTTGCAGTTATTCTTCCAACACTATGTTGTCATTCCCCTCCCCCACTCCCCACTGGTAACCACTAATTTTTTTATTTCTATCTGTGAGTCTGTTTGTTTTTTGTTATTTCACTATTTTGTTATATTTTTTAGGTTCCACATATAAATTATATCACACAGTACTTGTCTTTCTCTCTCTATTACATTTAGCACAATACCCTTCAAGACCAGGTATGTTGTTGCAACTGACAAAATTTCATTCTTTTTGTGGCTGAGTAGTATTCCATTGTGTGTGTGTGTGTGTGTCTGTCTGAATATCACATCTTTATTCATTTATCTGTTAATAGTTAGGTTGCTGCAGTCCATGGGGTCAAAAACAGTCTGACATGAATGAAACTGAACAACAAGAAGGTTGTTTGCATGTCTTGGCTATTGTAAATAATGCTGCTATGAATATTGGAAAGCATATATCTTTTGGAATGTTTTCATTTTTTTCAGACATACACCCAGGAGTGGCATGATAGCTCTATTTTTAGTTTTTGGAGAAACAGCCATACTGTTTCCACAGTGGCTACAATAATTTACATTCCCACTAATAGTTTACCAGGGTTCCCTTTTCTCTATACCCTTGCCAACATTTTTTGTGTGTGTTTTTTTTTTTATGATAGCCATTCTGACAGGTGTGAAGTGGTATGTCATTGTGGTTTTAAATTACATTTAGGTATTCTTTTTTAATGACCAGAATCATCAGTAACTTTCTTTTCACTAGTGCCCAACATAAACCAGGGAAAACTCTATTATATAATCATATTTAATGTAAGGATGTCTTTCTAGAAGTTTGTTTTACTCAAAGGAACAAATATAGTTAATTAAATAATGAATTGATTCCAAAAATCTGGATGTGATTCACAAATACTGACTTTCAGGGTTATAGTGTCTAAAACTTAACTTTTTATGTTGAATAGAATCTTAAAAGTTTAAAGAAGAAAATAGCTTGGCAGTTTCTCAAAAAGTTAAACATAGAATTACTATATCACATAGGATTCCACTCCTCAGAGTATACTCAAAAGAATTGAAAACAAATACTCCAGCAAATACATGTATCTGCATTTTCATATTAGTACTAGTCCTAATAGCTAGAAGGTGGAAAGAGTTTCCATCCATCAGTGGAATGAATGGATAAACAAACTGTGGTATATAAACAGGGGTATATTACCCAGACGTAAAAAGGAGTGAAGTATTATTACATGCCATGGCATGGATGAACCTTAAAAGCACTATGCAAAAAAAAAAAAAAAGAAGCTAGACACAAAAGGTCACATATTGTCTGATTCCATGTATGTGAAATATCCAGAAGAGGTAAATCTATAAAGACATATGCAGACTGGGTGGTTGCCAAGGGCTGGGATTGGGTGAGGAGTTGCTTAACTGTGTACAACATGATAAAAATGTTTTGGAACTAGAGAGAGGTGGTGGTTTCACAGTATTGTGTGTGTTCTAAATATCACTGAAATGTTCACTTTAAATAATGTTATGGTGTATGAATTTCATCTCTAAAAAATGAAAGAAAGAAAATCTTCCAGAAAAATGTTAAAGAACGAAAACTCAAAGCCACTGAAATTTAAATTATAGCTCAGAAAAATATGGACAGGAGGCACTGGACAGTCAGAATCGAAGTAAATGAACATGTAGTAAGGTCAGGAAACAGAGAAGAAAAGTAAGTCCAATAGCAAGTACATTATCAACAAAAAACTTCCATAGAAAGACATAGTCAAAGACAAGCAAACCCTCTCTAAAACAAATTTAGGAGAAGCTTTTTTTCAATGAGTGAAATATAAATAGCAGATATGTTCTTAAATTTCACATTATTTAATCAATTATGCAATAAAGTCCTAATTCATTTTTGTGGTAGATAATAGATAACTCATTTACAGTTTATTAAATTGCATACTTATTATCAAATGTATAGTGTAATTCAAGAAGTTGAAATAGCTCCCTCAGTATCTTTTTCTAAGCATAGTTGATTTATAACATTGTGTTAGTTTCAGGTGTACAGCAAAGTGATTCAGATTGATAGGCAGGGAGATATTATAAGAATATATAATGTATATATTCTTTTCCAGATTCTTTTCCATTGTAGGTTATTACAAAATTTTAGACATAGTTCCCTGTGCTCTGCAGCAGGTCCTTATTGTTTATTTTATATGCAGCAGTATGTATCTGTTAATCCAAAACTCCTAACTTGGTCCTCTGCCATTTCGTCTCCCTCCATCTCACTTCATTAAAGTTTGGCTCATGTGGCTCATTTTCAGAGAGTAATGCAAAGGAAATTTTCAGTCTGTCTTTGGTCTGTGGTCAAAAAAAAAATCTGAGTAAAGGTTTAAATGTTTGTAGCACCAAAACAAAGAACTGTATCAGAATAAAAGATGTAGAGCAATTCTTAAATACAAAAGGAGGACTGAAAAAGTCCACATATTGGATCTGAGTTACAGAGATGGCATGATACTGTTATTTCAAATAATTTTAATGATTAGGGTGAGTTAATCTGAAAAAAGGAGAAAAGCAATTTGAAAAACTATAGAGACCATGTTGAGTACAATAGAAAAGGATAAGAGAGCAAGTGGGAAAAGGAAATGGAAGTATTCTGGAAGCAATTACTAGCTATCCCAAGGTTCTGTGAACGATCTAACAGTAGGTGCCAGCAGTGGACAGGGACCACGGTGAGTGAACAGGCCCTGAGGGAAGTAATCAGAGATAAGGACAACAGGAGTATCAGAGGTACACGATAAAGCACAGAGAGAGAAGATGACAAAGTTTACAGCCTGAACTTAAGAACACCGCACAATGAGAAAGAAAGCAAAAGCTGAGAACTGAATAAAAGGTCTGCTCACAAATATTATGAAAATGTAAGATGATGGGATACAAGCTCACTGGAGGAGGCAGGATGGGCACGTGAGAAAAGCCAGAATGAGGTGCTAAAAGCAAGAGCGTTATCAAAAGCATAAGTGAATTTTTAGGCTTCGTGTTCAAATGTGCAGACAGCAAAGGTGAACAGGTGTTGTGGTTCAGAATAGTCTCAGAAGAAACAATTTCAGAAAACCACAGTCTCATTTTAACTGAAAAATAGAAAATTAGTCCCTGCAATAAGGAATATATTGTGGCTGGCTGGAGTTTCTGTTCTAGAAGTTCCACGGAGATGCAGTTGTTAACTGTTAGAAACTAAAACAGAAGACTTAGAGCCTTTCCCAAGCACCGACCCTATATTTGGGAAAATGTGAACAAATAGCACTAAGTAAATGTTGGAAAGAAAATAACCAATTAAAGTTCCATTAGAAATCATTTATTATTACATACCACATTTATTAACTAATGTGTAAACTGAGAAGCATATTTAACTATTTGAATTATACCAAAAACAGTTCTACCTCCTCACAACCACTTCAAAAGGATTTATTTACATTTTTGTGCAAATATTGGTGTCAAGCCAAGTGTTTTGTCTATAATTGCTGTTTTAAACATCAGATGATATGGTCTTACATACAACCTTGTTTCTTTTCAGTTGTGTTCCTAATATTCCTAAATCTCGGTTTTCCTGTCTGTGGAGAGGAGCAGATGATACCTGCATAAATGAATGTCGATTGTCACTGAAATGATGGCATGAGATAATGTCAAGATGCACCCTGCAACTTGTTTAATCACTATTAATCTTGCTGTCACTAGTATTATTTGCCATAAATGGTCATGTTACCAGTATGCCTCAGTCAAATAACATGAAAAGAGGAAAAAGAGGTTATAGCTGAATATATAAGCCTATTTGGTGTTGACATAACATAATACAAAAAAAAAAGCTTAAACTCATTTTTTTCTTACAGAATTTTTAAGTTAAATGTTATATTTTTATTTAATGACCATACTTTTAATATAAAAGAGGAAAGTTGCACATTAAATAATGCTTCAAAGAGAAATTAGTCCAATGTAATTACCATAAATTATCAAAATACTAACATATAAGAGTATATGGCCCCTATTACAAAAACCAGGTGTTTAAATAAGATAAAACTGCCTCCTGAATTGTAAGAGGATTGGACTTGAGTTGCGCTTTTCATATATAGAAAAGATTGTTTCTAATTGCTTTCTCCATAGGTAGAAATGCACCAAATGTGTGCATTTTATTAAAATGTTTCAAAAAGAAGTTATCAATGCTATTGTGAACATTTTGTATGCATTTCAGCCACTCTGGATATAAATTTGGCTCTGACTAAGAAAGAGAATTTAAATATCAATCTAGTATAGAATAACAGATGGGGAAATGCTAACCAAAATAGATGGAAAAAATTTTCTTCCAGGACCTTGAGTTTGGCATAGAGATTTCTGCATAACTTTTGAATCCCAGGAAGGGCATGTAAAGATGGAGCAAGGTCCTGAAAGAAGCAGTGAGTGACTGGCTCAAGAGGCAGGTGGTGGACCTGGCCTTTAAAAAGGACAAGGAGACACAGTAGCCCCTGAGACAGGCTGAAAGGACCTGAGGGCAGGTGTGAATGCAAATAGTTTATAGACAGAAGATCAGGGTTTAAGAAAGGTCATGCTTAATGGCCTCAATTTTCTTGATTAATTGGGAGACAAGATTGTCTTTTGAGAATGGAGCAGGCAGGGGCAAGTGGGTAAGGCTAAAACCAAAAGCAAAACCAAAGGAAGCATCAGTCATTGTCGCAGATCCAGAGTTGAGATTAACCCAAGAAATGTTAAACTTTTGTTGCAAATATGTGAAAGATTACAATCTCGACTAATTCTTTTACATAGCCATCAGATTATCCTTTAACTGTCTATGCAGCTTTTGCATACTGTGTCTCAGATATATTCCTCACTAAACTGCTAGAGATATACATAGTTTGTATCTGGTTCTGGTTGAAAAACCAATGTATTCATCTCCAGTTCTGCCAGGTTATTGACTCTTGCAAAAGTTGTTCACCTCAGATTGATAGGAGAGGTCATTCTCAGGGCCTCGTGTATGCATGAAGCTGTCTCCCAGCAATCACAACATTATCAAACCTTGGTTCCTACTGAATCTCTTAGTCTCTGAAGATAATATTCTGGGGAAAATGCCTGCAATTTCTACTCTAATTGCTACAGTGCTCCAAAAGAATCTCCATTTGAAGGTGAAGTCAATCGCTCTCCTTTTTCAGTCTGCCAGGAAACAACTTAAAGATCTCATCCTTCCATTTTTATTAAAAAAAAAAAAAAGGATCAGATAAAGAGAAGCTTTAATTATCCTGCCTACAAAATTTCCTGTTTATTTAACAATTCAGTTGGTGCAGTTGGTAAAGAATTAACCTGCCAATGCAAGAAGTGTGGGTTCAATTCCTGGGTCAGGAAGATCCCCTGGAATAGGAAATGGCAACCCACTCCCATTTTCTTGTCTGAAAATTTCCATGGACAGAGGAACATGGCAGGTTACAGTCCATGGGGTTGCTAACGGTTTGACATGACTGAGCAAAGTACAGCAACAATTGTCACACCAGTTATAACAAGCATCATTTCGCCCCTCAAACATTGACAAACTTCCTCTCCTTGACCAAATTCTAATCAGGCACCTCTGCGCCCTATTTCAACTAGGTTTCGACTTTTAGACTTCTCTGTTCATCTCTGCCGTGTCTAGTTTTAGAAAGAATTCTCCTTAGTCCAAGTTTAGACAAAATTCCTCACTATCCGTGTCTGATCAGACTCAATATCTAATCTCATCCTCCACCACCTCTAGGGTAATGTCTGATCACCTGAGGTTCCTTCAGCAAGAATCCTGCTAGGTTGGTTTAGCCAGGATTCTTCTTTTCTTCTGAGGTTTTCTGGTAGCAATTTTCCACCCAGTGACTCCATCCTACTCCTTGACTCTAAATTCCCATTCTTTGTTGTTGTATTTGGAATTGAGGCAATTTCTCTCCGCCTGCCCCTGGAAGACCCCAGCTCGATAGTCCCCCTGAATCAAGTCTGACTTAACATTCTTTAGTGTCATCAATGTTTTTCTTTAACATCAACACTTAAGTGTGAATTTAGAAAGGTGACCCAAGGGACTTCCCTGTTTGTCTAGTGGCTAAGGCTCCAGATTTCTAATGCAGGGGGCCTGGGGGTTGGGAACTAAGAACTCACATGCTGAGTGACGGCCAAAGAACAAAATCAAGTGACCCAAGCCTGAGTCCTAACTTGGTCAAAATTGGTCAAACCACAGTGAAGTGGGACCCATGATACTGTGATACCAGGTGAAATAATTGTCTTACTTTAGGACAAGTCATTGGAAGGACTGATGCTGAGGCAGAAACTCCAGTACTTTGGCCACCTGATGTGAAGAACTGACTCATTGGAAAAGCCCCTGATGCTGGCCAAGATTGAATGTGGGACAGGAAGGGGAAAACAGAGGATGAGATGGTTGGATGACATCACTGACTCAATGGACATGAGTTTGCGTAAACTCTGGGAGTTGGTGATGGACAGGAAAGCCTGGCCTGCTGCAGTCCATGGGTTCATAAAGAGTCAGACACGACTGAACTGAACCTAGGATAAGTCCTTTAGGTGTATGGATCCAAGATATTTCTATTTTCTATTACTTCTGTTGTTTTATGCCAAAGCAAAAACAACGCGCAGTTGTGAATGTGACTGGTGATTGAAATAAAGACTGATGCTGTACAGTAATGGATAGGAACCTAGAATGTCTGGTCCATGAATCAAGGCAAATTGGAAGTGGTCAAATAGGACATCACAAGAGTGAACATTGACATTTTAGGAATCAGTGAACTAAAGTGGACCTGAAGGGTGAATTTAACTCAGATGACCATTGTATCTACTACTGTGGGCAGGATTCCCTCAGAAGAAATGGAGGAGCCATCATGGTCAACAAGAGAGTTTGAAATGCAGTACTTGGATGCAATCTAAAAAACAACAGAATGACGTCTGCTCATTTCTGAGGCAAACCATTCATTATCACAGTAATCCAAGTCTATTCCCAAACTAGTAATACTGAAGAAACTGAAGCTGAATGGTTCTATGAAGACTCTCCAGAACTAAAACCCAAAAAAGATGTCCATTTCACTACAGAGGCCTGGAATGCAAAAGTAGGAAGTCAAGAGATACCTGGAGTAAAAGGCAAATTTGACCTTGGAGTACAAAACAAAGCACATAAAAAGCTAACTGAGTTTTGCCAAGAGAATGCACTGGTCATAGCAAACACCCTCTTCCAACAACACAAGACAAGATTCTACACATGGACATCACCAGATGGTCAACACTAAAATCAGATTAATTATATTCTTTGCAGCCAAAGATGGAGAAGCTCTAACAGCCAGCAAAAAGAAGACTGGGAGCTGACTGTGGTTCAGATCATAAACTCCTTATTGCAAAATTCAGACTTAAATTGAAGAAAGTAGGGGAAACCACTAGGCCACTCAGGTATGACTTAAATCAAATCCCTTATGATTATACAGTGAAAGTGACAAATAGATTCAAGCGATTAGAGCTGACAGAGTGCATGAAGAACTATGGATGGAGGTTCATGACTGTACAAGAGGCAGTGATCAAGAGCATCCCCAAGAAAAAGAAATGCAAAAAAGGCAAAATGGTTGTCTGAGGAGGCCTTACGAATAGCTGAGAAAAGAAGTGAAAGGCAAAGGAGAAACAAAAGATAAATTGAATACAGAGTTCAAAAGAATTGCAAAGAGATATAAGAAGCCTTCCTCAGTGATCATTGAAAAAAAATAGAGGAAAAAGATAGAATGGGAAAGACTAGAGATCTTTTCAAGAAAATTAGAGATACCAAGGGAAAGATGCAAAGATGGGCTCAATAAGGACAGAATTAGTATGGACCTAACAGAAGCAGAAAATATCAACAAGAGGTGGCAAGAATACACAGAAGAACTGTACAAAAAAGATCTTCATGACTCAGATAATCCCAATGGTGTGATCACTCACCTAGAGCCAGACACCCTGGAATGTGAACTCAAGTGGGCCTTAGGAAGAATCATTATAAACAAAACTAGTGGAGATGATGGAATTCCACTTGAGCTATTTCCAATTCTAAAAGATGATGCTGTGAAAGTGCTGCACTCAATATGCCAGCAAATCAGGAAAACACAGCAATGGCCACAGGACTAGAAAAACCCAGTTTTCATTCCAACCCCAAATAAAGGCAATGCCAAAAAATGTTCAAACTGCTGCACAATTGCACTCATCTCACATGCCACCAAAGTAATGCTCAAAATTCTCCAAGCCAGGCCTCAACAGTATGTGAACCATAAACTTCCAGATGTA
Source organism: Neotragus pygmaeus (assembly GCA_006410875.1). Lineage (NCBI taxonomy): Eukaryota > Metazoa > Chordata > Mammalia > Artiodactyla > Bovidae > Neotragus > Neotragus pygmaeus. The sequence goes on along the minus strand of SJYV01026742.1, from coordinate 139 downwards.
CAAGTTGGATTTTAAAAGGCAAAGGAACCAGAGGTCAAATTGCCAACATCCGCTGGATCATTGAAATAGAAAGAGAGTTCCAGAAAAACATCTATTTCTGCTTTATTGATTATGCCAAAGCCTTTGATTGTGTGGATCA
>SJYV01026740.1:0-10278 GCA_006410875.1 Neotragus pygmaeus | reverse complement strand
TTTCCATTACTTATGGCCTCAGTTAATGGTTTGTATCGTGTGTGCATGTCTAAGTGCATGTCTCAGCCATGTCTAACTCTTTGTGACCCCATGGACTGTAGCCCAATAGGCTTCTCTGTCCAGGGATTTCCTAGGCAAGAGTACTGAAATGGGTTGCCATTTCCTACTCCGGGGATCTTCCTGACCTGGGGATCAAACCCATGTCTCTCGTGCCCTTTGCATTGGCAGGCGAATTCTTTACCACTGCACCACCTGGGAAGCAATAGTACGTGTAGATACACATAATGTTTCCCAGGATGTCACTGTGCTTCCTTCTTGTTTACTTTGAATTCAATGCCCGAGTGTTCGATATCTGTCAAAAGTTAGAGATTGATAGTTCTTTCTCTTTTTCTCATTTAGTGAGACTTTAAGTCCAGAAGCACCAGATAGAGCCCCAGGCATGAATGATGCTTTTAGAAAATATTCTGAGGTATTTGGAGGTCATCCTTAAAATACATTTATGTAGAAATCCCAAGCTTTTCCTGACCCAATGTGGGAATAAACTCCAACCTACCCCTTTGCTTACCCTGCCCATCATATGTTTGCTAATGTTCCTGGACTGTCTGCTTTAGCCACGTGCATAGGTGATGCTGATGAGGTGAGGAGTTTTGAGAGAAAGTCCCTAGCACATTGGCTTTCCTCAAGCAGAAGGCATTCAAGCAATGCTGTCTGAGTGCTTTTCTGCTTGAGACTTTTCCCATCTCTCTTACCTTCTTTCCTCCTTACTTTGCTGTGTTCTTGGATCTAGGAAACTATGACAGTGATGCCACAACAGATAAGATGTAGGAGGTCAGCCAGCACAATGCTTCTCAAACTTTTAATGTTCATCCCTGAATATCTTGGAGGTCGTTTTGAAAGACTCTGATTCAGAAAGTCTTGAGCAGGCACTGAGATTCTATATTTGTGAAAATTTCATGGTGATGCCTTGTTTCTGTCTGAGGAACAGTCTTTAATAACCAAGTTGCTATAACACTGTCTATCAAAGATACATAGGGAAAAGTATCTTGATGTGAATCTATGTTGAGTGAGGGCTAAGTATGAGTGTGTCCTTCTGCTCACATGTACCCACTTCAGCAGGACTGAGTTCACACTTTCCTATTCTCTGAATTCCATCTTAACACCAAGTTGTGATCTAACTTTCCACACTAAGCCCATCTTAAATTACACTTGAAGTGTAGCCTAAACTATGTCCTCAAAATCAGAGGATCTAACTGGTCATTTTTAAAAAAATGAAATAAAAAACAGTGAATGGGGGAATCTAAAAATTGGCTGAAAACTGAAAATACAGTTTTAATTGCATAAAAAGAGAGAAGAATGATTAATCAATCTATATTGATATCAATAAGATATCAATATAGAGCTATAATAGAGCCAGGAGAGAGAAATAATTAAGAGATATGAAAAAAATAAATTAAGACAGGAGTCAAGTGGTTGAGATGAATTAGATGAAATGGAAAGGCTTCCATGAAAGAAGTATTTCTAGATCTGACCCAAGGAAGATGGAATCATAAGAAATAAATATCCTATATGTGAAAATTAATTGTTCTTCTTGGGTGATAATATTTAAGAAAATACATTTAAAGATGGAACAGAATAGACCTTCTCTGCATAATGACCTATTTCCTGCAGTTCATTAATTCTTTCTCCTCTGCTCAGAGCTAAATATTTGTCATCAATTATCACAGCATATCCAGAAGTCACTGTATGAATTTTCCAGAAATATATTGCCTTATATTTTGTGTTCAGTTGAGTTGCTCAGGTGTGTCTGACTCTTTGTGACCCCATGGACTGCAGCACTCCAGGCTTCCCTGTCCATCACGAACTCCTGCAACTTGCTCAAACTCATGTCCATCGTCGGTGATGCAATCTAACCATTTCATCCTCTATCATCCCCTTTTCCTCCCGCCTTCAATCTTTCGCAGCATCGGGGTCTTTTCCAATGAGTCAGTTCTTCATGTCAGATGGCCAAAGTATTGGAGTTTCAGCATCAGTCCTTCCAATGAATATTCAGGACTGATTTTTTTTGGATTGACTGGTTTGACCTCCTTGCAGTCCAAGGGACCCTCAAGAGTCTTCTCCAACACCACAGTTCAAAAGTATCAATTCTTACGTGCTCTGCTTTCTTTCTTTGTGTTATTCCTGTATTAAAGTGTACAAATAGAAGTGATGTAAAAGTTTTCTTCAGCCTCTGAGGAGACTGACCCTGAATAGTATGATGTATGGTTATTAGCTATAAGCATTAGGATGGTGAAGGATATAATAGGTGGGAAGTTTTGCCTAGAGCTTAAAGATGGTCATAAAGATTTGACCATAAGTCATATGGTATCTGTCAGAGACCCAAGGGAAGGTGGGTGGTAACACTTTACTTGCAGTTGGTATGTTGAGCGATAACTGATTAACCAGATAATACACAAAGTGCCAGACACAAAGATAGGAATAAAGATGGGAGAGATGTGCAAGTGTGATAATAAGAATATGGATCTGAGCATGATGAAAGGTCTATTCTGAAGAATTTATCCAAGAACCAAGGTTGTGGCAAACTGAAGGTTAAATAGGTCAAAGAGTAACTGTGCTGAGTTGCTGTTCCATCCTTAGTACGAGTTGAGTACCGCATGTTTGGACACATCTGACATCTCCTTGGGAATGAACTCATCTCAAGGGTAAGGGTATACAAACTTGGCTGAGTAATGATACCCCAGTCCTCTAAGACCAGATTCAACAGTGCTGATAGCTTCGACAGTGATGTTAGGTAGTAACCGGTTATTGATTTACCAAGTGTAAGATAGTACAAGGTCCATTGCATTGCTACTGATAACAGTTAGGAGAAGCTAAACATATGTAACAGATGGACCCCAAGATGTCTAGTGACACAAACAATATAGGAGTTTATTTCTTGTTCCTGTAACCCCTCCAAGGCAGCTATTCCCATTTCTTGGTGGCTCTTCTCCATATGATAATTCAGGGCATAGCCTCCTTGCAGTGTGTCACTCTGCCTTTTCCTAGGAAAGTAAAAGACAAGATGGAGAAACAAATTTCACTTTTTAAAAAGTCTTGGCCCAAAAGGGGCCCACATCTCTGCAGACAACATCCTGCTGGGGAGAGCAAGTCACATGGCTACACTAGTCTATGGAGGGCCTGACAAATGCAATCCCTGAATAGGAAGATTCTTCCTAGCTACAGCTGTGTCCTGGGGACAAGGAGCATGAACTTGCAAAGGGAACCAGTTATCTCTACTCACATCCATGTGACAGAAGTTAGCCTAACAGTGAGAAGGATGTTTTCTTTTATATACATAACATATTGGCTTATGTTTAATGAGAATCTTTTAGAATATAGTTTCATCAGAACCTTGGGGTTACCCGACCAATACCAATGATGGTACCTACTTGAGGGTGGACCCTGCACAGGAGCAAAAGCCACGGTGGGAGGTGGTCTGCTTCACCCATGTCAGTACATGTCAGCAGAGGAGGGCTGAAGCTATATCCTCCATATTTCCAACTTGCATGCTGGAAAGAACACCTCTGAGACAGATGCTCCAGGAACAAGCAAGTGAGAAATCAGTCACTGACCCTCTAGGTACTCCCAGACAGGAGGACGAGCATAAAGAGCAAACTTGAATTGTGGGTGCTCAGCAATCATAGATCTTAAAGACAGTTTCAAAATATGAGTATTTTAAGGCTTTTAGCCAGAGTAGCCACCGTACAAGACATACATGTGTGTGTGTATGTAGGTATATATATTTATATGTATAGAAGCATATGAAAAGTGAAAGTGAAAGTTGCTCAGTTGTGTCTGACTCTTTGTGGCCCCATGGACTGTAGCCTGCCAGGCTCCTCTGTCCATGGAATTCTCCAGGCAATTCTGCTGGAGTGGGTAGCTGTTCCTTTCTTCAGGGGATCTTTTCAACTCAGGGATCAAACCCATGTCTTCCACATTGCTGGCAGGTTCTTTACCATCTGAGCCACCAGGGAAGCCCTTAGATATGTGTGTGTGTGTGTGTGTGTGTGTGTGTGTGTGTGTGTGTGTATAGATAGATGCATATGTATCTTCTTAGGATTATGATTAAAAATGGAAAACTCCTTCCTCCCCCTTCTCTTCTTTATTTAACTCTGTGAATCTTTCTGAGTGTCCTAGGCTGTGGAGAATACTTACGGAACTGATTACTGGCTAGATTGCTCTCTCCCCTTTTGACTCCCACTCTTCTCCTCCTGGTCACCTCTGTCTCCCTCCTCCCTCTCCTCTGTGTAATACACTCTGTGAATTTCTCTAGGTGTCCCACACTGTGGAGAATTGTTTCACCATTAACTTAGGTGTTTTATCACCTGTGGTGTATGGATGGAGAAGTCTTGAGTCTACTGTAAGAGAAGGACTGAAAGCCAGAGGCTGTAGGCTTAACTCCAAAACTTGAGAACATCAGAGAATTCCTGGTTCTAGGGAACATTAATAAACAACAACTCACCCAAAAGTCTCCATACCTACTGAAACCAAGCTCTGCCCAAGAGCCAACAAGTTCCAGTGCAAGACGTACCAAGCTAATTCTCTAGCTAAGTAGGAACACAGCCCTAAGCATTAAAAGACAGGCTGCCCAAAGCCATGCCAAACCCGTAGACACCCTAAAACTCCCTATTTGACACTTCATTGCACTCCAGAGAGAAGAGATCCAGCTCCAAGCACCAGAACCTTGACAAGCCACTAGTCCAACCCCACCCACATGGAGCATGCTCCACAATAAAGAGAAACCACAAACTTCCAGCCTACAGAAAGGGTACCCCAAAGACAGCAAATCTAAACAAAATGAAAAGGCAGAGAAATATTCAGCAGGCAAAGGAACATCAAAAATACCCACCAAACCAAACCAAAGAAGAGGAGATAGGAAGTCTACCTGAAAAGGAATTCAGACTAATGATAGTAAAGATGATCCAAAATCTTGAAAGCAAAATGGAGTTATAGAAAAATAGACTAGAGACAAGGATTGAGAAGATGCAAGAAAAGTGTAACAACGACCTAGAAGAAATAAAAAAGAGTCAATAAATAATAAATAATGCAATAACTGAGATCAAAAGCACTCTGGAGGGAACCAACAGTAGAATAACTGAGGCAGAAGATAGGATAAGTGAGGTGGGAAGATAGAATGGTTGAAACAGATGAAGCAGAGAGGAAAAAAGAAAAAAAAGAAATGAGGACAACCTCAGAGACCTCTGGGACAATGTTAAATGCCCCAACATTTGAATCATAGAAGTTCCAGAAGAAGACAAAAAGAAAGGGTATGAGAAAATACTTGAGGAGGTAATAGTTGAAAACTTCCCTAAAATGGGGAAGGAAATAGTCACCCAAGTCCAAGAAACCCAGAGAGTCCCAGACAGGATAAACCCAAGGCAAAACACCTCAAGACACATATTAATCAAATTGCTGCTGCTGCTGATAAGTCACATCAGTCGTGTCCGACTCTGTGCAACCCCAGAGACAGCAGCCCACCAGGCTCCCCCATCCCTGGGATTCTCCAGGCAAGAACACTGGAGTGGGTTGCCACTTCCTTCTCCAATGCATGAAAGTGAAAAGTGAAGTAAAGTCGCTCAGTTGTGTCCGACCCTTAGTGACCCCATGGACTGCAGCCTACCAGGCTCCTCCATCCATGAGATTTTCCAGGCGAGAGTACTGGAGTGGGTTGTCATTGCCTTCTCCAATTAATCAAACTAATGAAGGTCAAACACAAAGAGCAAATATTAAAGAAGCAAGGGAAAAGCAACAAATAACACATAAGGGGATCCCCATAAGGATAACAGCTGATCTTTCAACAGAAACTCTTCAGGCCAGAAGGGAATGTCAGGACATACTTAAAGTGATGAATGAGAAAAATCTACAACCCAGATTGCTATACCCAGCAAGGATCTCATTAGGATATGAAGAAGAAATCAAAAGCTTTACAGACAAGCAAAAACTGAGAGAATTCAGGACCACCAAACCACCTCTTTAACAAGCGCTAAAGGATCTTCTCTAGGCAGGAAACACAGAAAAGGTTTATAGAATCGAACCCAAAACAACAAAGTAGATGGAAATGGGATCATACTTATCAATAATCACATTAAATATAAATGGGTCGAATGTCCCAGTCAAAGACAAAGACTGGCTGAATGGATACAAAAACAAGACTCCTATATATGCTGTCTACAAGAGACCCACCTCAAACCAAGGAACACATACAGACTGAAAGTGAAGGTCAGGAAAAAGATATTTCATGCAAAAGGAGACCAAAAAAAAAAAAAAAAAAAAAGCAGAAGTAGCAATACTCATATCAGATAAAAGAGACTTTGAAATAAGGGCGTGAAAAGAGACAAAGAAGGGCACTACATAACAATCAAATGATCAATCCAAGAAGAAGATATAACAATTATAAATATATATGCACCCAATATAGGACTACTTTAATACATAAAGCAAATGGTAACAAGTGTGAAAGGGGAAATTGACAGTAACACAACAATAGTGGGAGACTTTAATACCCCACTCACACATATGAATAGATCAACAAAACAAAATTACCAAAGAAACACAAGCTTTAAATGATATAATGGACCAGTTAGATCTAATTGATACCTATAGGATCTTTCACCCCCAAGCAATAAATTTCAACTTTTTCTTAAGTGTACACGGAATATTCTCCAGGATACATCACATCCTGGGCCATAAATCTAGCCTTGGTAAGTTTTAAAAAAACTGAAATAATTTCAAGCATCTTTTCTGATTACAATGCGGTAAGATTAGATGTCAACTACAGGAAAAGAACTGTTAAAAATAAAACATATGGAGGCTAAACAACATGCTTCTGAATAACCAACTAGATCATGGGGAAATAAAAAATGAAATCAAAATATGAATAGAAACAAAATGAAAACACAACAGCCCCAAACCTATGGGATTCAGTAAAAGCAGTGCTAAGAGGAAGATTCATAGCAGTAGAAGCTTACCTCAAGAAACAAGAGAAAAACCTAAAGCAACTAGAAAAAGAAGAAATGAAGAACCTCAAAGTTAGTAGAAGGATATAAATCATAAGTCAGATCAGAAATAAATGAAACAACAACAGCAAAGGAGAATATAGCAAACATTAACCAAACTAAAAGCCAATCCTGAGAAGATAAATAAAAACCATTAGTCAGACTGATCAAAAAAAAGGGAGGGGGAAGAATCAAATCAATAAAATTAGAAATGAAAATGGAGAAATCACAACAGACAATACAGAAATACAAAGGATCATAAGAAACTACTATCAGCAACTATATGGCAATAAAATGGACAACTTGGAAGAAATGGATGAATTCTTAGAAAAGTATAACCTTCCAAACCTGAATCAGGAAGAAATAGAAGATGTTAACAAACCTATCACAAGCACGGAAATAGAAACTGTATTCAAAAATCTTCTAACAAACAAAAGCCCAGGTCCAGATGGCTTCACAGGTGAATTCTACCAAAAATTTAGAGAGGAGCTAACACCTATCCTACTCAAACTCTTCCAGAAAATTTCAGAGGAAGGCAAACTCCCAAACTCATTCTATGAGGCCACCATCACCCTAATACCAAAACCAGACAAAGATGCCACACAAAAAAGAAAACTACAGGCTAATATCACTGATGAACATAGATGCAAAAATCCTCAACAAATTATAGCAAACAGAATTCAACAACATATTAAAAAGATCATACATCCTGACCAAGTGGGCTTTATCCTGGAGATGCAAAGATGTTTTAATATTCACAAATCAATCAATGTGATACACCACATTAACAAATTGAAAGATAAACACCATATGATTATCTCAGTAGATGCAGACAAAGCCTTTGACAAAAGTCAACAACCATTTATGATAAAAACCCTCCAGAAAACAGGCATAGATGGAACATACCTTAACATAATAAAGGCCATATATGATAAACCCACCGCAAACATTATTCTCACTGGCGAAAAATTTAAAGCATTTCCCCTAAAGTCAGGAACAAGACAAGGGTGTCCACTCTCACCACTACTATTCAACATAGTTTTGAAAGTTTTAGCGACAGCAATCAGAGAAAAAGAAATAAAAGGAATCCAGATTGTAAAGTAGTAAAACTCTCACTGTTTGCAGATTACATGATACTTTATATAGAAAACCCTAAAGTCACCACCAGAAAATTACTAGAACATTACACAGAAATCCCTTGCATTCCTATACACTAACGATGAAAAAACAGAGAAATTAAGGAAGGAAACCTGTTCACCATTGCAATGAAAAGAATAAAATACTTAGGAATAAATATACCTAAAGAAGCAAAAGACCTATGTATTGAAAACTATGAAACACTGATGAAAGAAATCAAAGATGGCAGAAATAGACAGAGAAATATACCATGTTCCAGGATTGGAAGGGTCAATATAGTGAAAATGATATACTACCCAAAGCAATCTATAGACTCAATGCACTCCCTAGCAAACTTCCAATGGTACTTTTTCACACAACTAGAACAAATAATTTTACAATTTGTATGAAAACACAAAAAACCTCGAGTAGCCAAAGCAATCTTGAGAAAGAAGAATGGAACTGGAGGAATCCACCTGTCTGACTTCAGACTATACTACAAAGCTACAGTCATCAAGACAGTATCAATCAGTTCAGTCACTCAGTCATGTCTGACTCTTTGTGACCCCATGAATTGCAGCACGCCAGGCCTCCCTGTCCATCACCAACTCCCGGAGTTCACTCAAGCTCATGTCCATTGAGTTGGTGATGCCATCCAGCCATCTCATCCTCTGTCATCCCCTTTTCCTCCTGCCCCCAATCCCTCCCAGCATCAGAGTCTTTTCCAATGAGGCAGCTCTTTGCATGAGGTGGCCAAAGTACTGGAGTTTCAGCTTTAGCATCATTCTTTCCAAAGAACACCCAGGACTGATCTCCTTTAGGATGGACTGGTTGGATCTCCTTGCAGTCCAAGGGAATCTCAAGAGTCTTCTCCAACAACACAGTTCAAAAGCATCTATTCTTTGGCACTCAGCTTTCTTCACAGTCTAACTCTCACATCCATACATGACTACTGGAAAAACCATAGCCTTGACTAGNTGCAGTCCAAGGGAATCTCAAGAGTCTTCTCCAACAACACAGTTCAAAAGCATCTATTCTTTGGCACTCAGCTTTCTTCACAGTCTAACTCTCACATCCATACATGACTACTGGAAAAACCATAGCCTTGACTAGGTGGACCTTTGTTGGCAAAGTAATGTCTCTGCTTTTGAATATGGTATCTAGTTAGGTCATAACTTTCCTTTCAAAGAGTAAGTGTGTTTTAATTTCATGGCTGCAATCACCATTTGGAGTGACTTTGGAGCCCCCCAAAATAAATTCTAACACTGTTTCCACTGTTTCCCCATCTATTTCCCAATGAAGTGATGGGACCAGATACCATGGTACTGGCACAAAGAGAGAAATGTAGATAAATGGAACAAAATAGAAAGCCCAGAGATAAATCCATGGACCTATGGACACCTTATCTTTGACAAAGGAGGCAAGAATATACAATGGAGAAAACAATCTCTTTAACAAGTGGTGCTGGGAAAACTGGTCAACTACACATAAAAGAATGAAACTAGAACACTTTCTAACACCATACACAAAAATAAACTCAAAAGGGATTAAAGATCTAAATGTAAGACCAGAAGCTATAAAACTCCTAGAGGAAAACATAGGCAGAACACTATCCAACATAAATCACAGCAAGATCCTCTATGACCCACCTCCCAGAGTAATGGAAATAGAAGCAAAAATAAACAAATGGAACCTAATTAAACTTAAAAGGTTTTGTNGAAGCTATAAAACTCCTAGAGGAAAACATAGGCAGAACACTATCCAACATAAATCACAGCAAGATCCTCTATGACCCACCTCCCAGAGTAATGGAAATAGAAGCAAAAATAAACAAATGGAACCTAATTAAACTTAAAAGGTTTTGTACAACTAAGGAAACTATAAGTAAGGTGAAAAGACAATCTTCATAATGGTAGGAAACAATAGAAAACAAAGCAATTGACAGTCTCCAAAATATACAAGTAGTTCATGCAGCTCAATACCAGAAAAATAAATGAATCAATCAAAAAATGGGACAAAAAACTAAACAGACATTTCTCCAGAGAAGACATACAGATGGTTTGCAAACATATGAAAAGATGCTCAACATCACTCATTATCAGAGAAATGCAAATCAAAACCACAATGAGGT
>SJYV01026738.1:0-21101 GCA_006410875.1 Neotragus pygmaeus | reverse complement strand
CAGAGTCGGACACGACGGAAGTGACTTAGCAGCAGTAGCAGTAGCAGCTCCTCTAAAAGGCAAGAGATTCTTATGGTATCATCCATTTTACAAAGTTATAACTCATCCCACAATCAGCAAAAAAAGAAAAAAAAAAAAAACCTGGGAAGCCAGTAAAAAAAACAACACATATAAACAGACAGATATTAGGTTCTCTTAAGTTATCTTTTTTTTCACTTTCAGTCCATACATGGACTGTAAAAAACAGCTGGTCTTTTACATGGCAAATACTTGTAAAAGTAGCTAGGAGACAGTCCCCTTTTGTCCTTAGTTTATAACATTCCCTTTACAATGTAGTAATGCCCTGAGTAATACTTCACTGAATAACACTAGAAAAAGGATTGTGATGTGACTTTTGGCAAGTTCTCAGTTCAATATCATTTTGGTGAGACTGCTTATACTTGGCCCTTTACTTACATCAAGATATTTTTAAGGAAATGATACTTTCTCATCTCTCTCACAGATCATCTACAATTTCACTTCTAAATATCTATTCTATAGATAACCTGACGCATATGTGAAATGTTATATGAACAAAATTATTTGTTGCAGGGCTGTCCTTAACAGCAAAAAATACTGAAAAAACAAGCTAAACATTCATTGACAGGGCACTGATGAAGTAAATTATTTCCATAGAATGGACTGTTCTGTAGCCATAAACAATGAAGAAGCTCTTACATATTAATAGAGAATGACCTCCAAGGTATATTATGAGATGAAAAAAGATGGGATGCTGTATACTATCATTTGTAAAAAAAATTTTAAGGGAAAAGAGTATATGCATATTGTTTGTAAACACCTATACTAACTCTGGAAAGACTGAAGGCAGGAGGCGAAGGGGACGACAGAGGATGAGATGGTTGGATGGCATCACCGATTCAGTGGACATGAATTTGAGCAAGCTCTGGGAGTTGGTGATGGACAGGGAAGCCTGCCATGCTGCAGTCCATGGGGTCGCAAAGAGTCAGACATAACTGGACAACTGAACTGAACTGAACTAACTCTGGGGGCCACAGGGTATGCAGGATCTCATTCCCCAACCAGGGATTGAAACTGTGCCCCCTGCCGTGGAAGTGTAGAAGTATGGAAGCCTGGAGTCTTTACCACTGGGCAGTCAAGAAAGTCCCAGTGATGCTAATATACTCTTTAGTCACCTGCTTCTCGATTCAGCTTCTGTATCTGGGCTAGCTACTTTCCCCCACCCCCATGATTTCTCCAGACAGTCTGCCAGGAAGCAGCAGCAGGAGGGGTTTCTGAGCTTTACATATCCTGTTTTGGTGACAAATAATATAGAAGCTCTTGTTTCTCTTGCCCACTCTCACCTTTCTCTACAAAGAAGATCAAGTGTACAACTACATTCTTCACAAAAGCCTTTAGAAAAGCTTTTATTTGCCTGGTCCGAATAGGACAGCTCAAATTTGATATGTCAAACAAACAAACTGAAAAGGTCTTTTAGTTATGCAATGATAGAAGGGCCTAAGTCCAATGGGGAGTGGATCTCCCAGTTACTATACTCCACTTCTCTGATACCTTTTGTTGTTGGCTAAGCTACATTCTTGGAGAAGGAAATGGCAACCCACTCCAGTACTTCTGCCTGGAGAATCCCAGGGAGGAGGAGCCTGGTGGGCTATAGTCCATGGGGTCACAAAGAGTCGGACACGACTGAGCGACTTCACTTTCACTTTAAGCTATATCCTGGATTAAAGCACTCAGGAGATGCACCCTTTCAAGCTCCTCTTATAGGACCCATTTGTAGTCCTGATGCATTTCCACCATGCTAACCATGAATGCTTAAGTATGATTTATGTTAAGATCTCAGTGTTTTATGAAAAGTGTGAGAACAGTGGGGACAGCCCCGGATTAGGTAGCAGAGGCTCTCAGCTGTAGACACTAGTTTGCCATATATCAGCTATATTAAGCAAATCCCCTGAACTCAACATGCACTAGATCCTTTATTGCAAAATGGATATACAAATACCCACCCTACCCATCTCACAGGTTTGTAAGGATCAATCAGTCAAAATACCTCCTAATTCTAAGGTATCGTAAATATGAGGTATTATTAATGATAGCCTGCTTTCTCATTAGAGGACAAAATTTATCTCTGAAAGGAGATATCCAAGTCACACATGGGGCTCACTTTCATGTCAATGAAAACATACAGACTTGGGACTTCCCTAGTGGTTAAGAATTTGCCTGCTAATGCAGGGGACAGGGGTTCTAGGAATCAGAAGACCTGGGTTCAATATCTGACTCTTGGGGCTTATTACCTGTCTGACCAGAGAAACTCAGTCTCTTCATTCATTCATTAGTTTTTATATTTTTTTGTTCATTCATTCAAATTTATTGTGCACCTATTGAGTGAAGGTAGTGTGATGAACTGGTTGTACTTTGGCCACCTCATGCGAAGAGTTGACTCACTGGAAAAGACTCTGATGTTGGGAGGGATTGAGGGCAGAAGGAGAAGGGGACAACAGTGGATGAGATGGCTGGATGGCATCACTGACTTGATGGACTTGCGTCTGAGTGAACTCCGGGAGTTGGTGATGGACAGGGAGGCCTGGCGTGATGCGATTCATGGGGTCATAAAGAGTCGGACACGACTGAGCAACTGAACTGAACTGTGATGAAACCCTCTCATTCCTTCCAAAGAAATCCCAGGGCTGACCTCCTTCAGAATGGACTGGTTGGATCTCCTTGCAGTCCAAGGGACTCTCAAGAGTCTTCTCCAACACCACAGTTCAAAAGCATCAATTCTTCAGCGCTCAGCCTTCGTACAAGGGATACATACAAATAATTAAAATACAGTAGGAGATGTACTAAGATACAGGTGATGCACAAGGTGAGGGAACTTATAAAAAGCCATCAGAAAAGGTAGGAGAGAGGAATGGGCACCTGTGGGGACATAGTTAGCAGCATTCTTCTTCTTTCATTTCATGAACTGAACAAATACATTCTAGATGCTCTAAACTGCTCAAAATTACATAAAAACTCTGTATAGTTCTATAATAACTCTACTACCTATTTAGGGAAAGACTCAAACTGGCTGAAAAAAAAGGCTCTGCTAACATTTTACTGGTTGCTGGAGTTTTGCTTTCTTCGCGTGTTGCCCCTCAAATCATTTCTCTTATTTACTTTCGTTATGCAGGTTTCCATCTCATTATGCTGCATTTCACTCCAGTACTCTTGCCTGGAAAATCCCATGGATAGAGGAGCCTGGTAGGCTGCAGTCCATGGGATCGCTGAGAGTTGGACACAACTCAGTGACTTCACTTTCACTTTTCACTTTCACGCATTGGAGAAGGAAATGGCAACCCACTCCAGTGTTCTTGCCTGGAGAATCCCAGGGACGGTGCAGCCTGGTGGGCTGCTGTCTATGGGGTCACACAGAGTCGGACACGACTGAAGCATCTTAGCAGCATGCTGCATTGCACAATGTCCTCAGCCTACAAAAGCAGGTTGTATACAAAAACCCAGGTCCTTTGTGCAAAGGAAAAGAGGTAGGGTGGACCCTTCTCAACCCTTTCCTTCTCTGCAGGGCTTTGTATTCCTAAGGATGGGCCCCTCCTCTGCTTGGGGATGTTACCTAAATCATGAAATGATATTACTCAAAGCAATGGAAACTTCAAAAGCACTTCCTTCCCAGTGCCTACTTTAAAATTTCTCTTGGCACAAACTGCTTGTTTTAATAGGATTAAGAGTCAGACCCTTGCTGACTTCTCATACTTAGTTACAAACTACAGAAAAGATTTTTTCGATGGCTTTATTATGCTAAAATCTGCATGTGGGAGTGCAGGCATCAGTCAGCAATCTGCCTTCTCTCTTCCCTCCCTTTCCAACCATGCCTGGCTTGCCAACTTTAAATGGCAGAGTTATCTGGGTGCTGCCTGGTTACTGACTTATCTGACATATTCCACTAGTTGAAGTCATCTTGTCGCTATAAACACTTGCTTTTTCAGTGACAACTAAGTCATCTTTTTCTCTTTTGCAGCATGTCTGGTGAGGAGGGCAAAAAGAAGAATCAACAGCAGAGGCAAACGGGAACAAGGAGAGAAACAGGGCTTAAGAAATAGATTCATAGGGGCACGGTATACATTGTTACCTTTAGAGAAGCCATTTAATTTTATTCACATTCAGTCTAGAACATTTATTTTTCTCAATTCAAAACTGAGATTATAATCCAAAGAAGAACTGGATTGAGGTTTTTAACAGATGAATACTAGTGCCCTAAGTAATGTTTACCATACCATATTGCACTCAGTCCTCACATCAACTCCACATCTTAAACCATTCGCATTTTTTAAAATATGACCCATGTCATTTAGAATAATAAATTCCATTTACTACTGGGCTAAGTACAAGCTTGGCCTTCATCTATTCGACAAATATGGTCCTGGTCTCCTTTTCTATTTTAATCCACTATTTCCTTATATATACTATTGTCCTAAACTCTCAGCAAACTATTGCACAGAACTCTCTTAATCAATTTAATTAATGACATATTAGCTAGGCTAGTCTCCAGTATCAAGAGAGCAGCACTAGCTGTCTCTCTCAGTGAAACTATGTGTTGACTGAGGGTATCAATTGTGTTTATCCACAAGCCCATGTACCGCAATTGTGTTTATTATTCTAAATATAAAATTTAATAAAATAGTAAGTAAAGCTATGAAGTAAAAAGGAGAAGAGGAAAACAACAGCAGTAGCTATTACTGAGTACTTACTACCTTCCAGGCATTGCTCTAAGTGCTTTAGGTGAATGACCTCAGATAATGTCACAAGAACCCTAGGAACTAGATACTATTAATTATCTCTATTTTACAAAGGAGGTACCT
The DNA here is from genome assembly GCA_006410875.1 of Neotragus pygmaeus. Classification (NCBI taxonomy): domain Eukaryota; kingdom Metazoa; phylum Chordata; class Mammalia; order Artiodactyla; family Bovidae; genus Neotragus; species Neotragus pygmaeus. The sequence continues at coordinate 16,230 of SJYV01026738.1, read as the reverse complement.
TGAACAATGTACCCAAGGCCTACACAACTCATAAGCAGCAAAACAATTTGGCTCTTATGCTATACAGACTCTCAAGAAGTTGTCAATGAAAACCGAGCTGAAAGCTAAGGCAAGACAGGTAAAGATGAGCAGGGGAAATGGCAACCCACTCCAGTACTCTTGCCTGGAAAATTCCACGGACTGAGGAGCCTGGTAGGCTACAGTCCATGGGGTCACAAAGAGTCGGACACAACTGAGTGACTTCACTTTCACTTTCACACAAGTGAGCATTGCTGTGTTCCAATAAAACTTTATTACAGAAACAAGCAGCAGGCCAAGACGAGATTTTGCCCTTACACTGTAGTTTGCAGATCCCCAAGACCCACATTCCAGGAAAAGACTTCTATTTTTAAAATGGCAAGAAGATGTTTATGTTTTAAGTTAAAATATAAAATGCTTAAGGTCTACGGGTAACTAATATCTGTATCATTCTCTGCTTTAATTTACTTTTTTTTCAGCTAGCCAATTACTAGCCCTAATTGCATCAGTTAAGAGTGGTCATGTATGGATGTGAGAGTTGGACTGTGAAGAAAGCTGAGCCCAGAAGAATTGATGCTTTTGAACTGTGGTGTGGGAGAAGACTCTTGAGAGTCCCTTGGACTGCAAGGAGATCCAACCAGTCAATTCTGAAGGAGATCAGCCCTGGGATTTCTTTGGAGGGAATGATGCTGAAGCTAACTCCAGTACTTTGGCCACCTGATGCGAAGAGCTGACTTATTGGAAAAGACTCTGATGCTGGGAGGGATTGGGGACAGGAGAAGGGGAAGACAGAGGATGAGATGGCTGGATGGGGGAAGACAGAGGATGAGATGGCTGGATGGGGGAAGACAGAGGATGAGATGGCTGGATGGCATCACTGACTCGATGGACTTGAGTCTGAGTGAACTCCAGGAGTTGGGGATGGACAGGAAGGCCTGGCGTGCTGCGATTCATGGGGTCAAAAAGAGTCGGACACAACTCAGTGACTGAACTGAACTGAACTGAAGAATGCAACTCGTCTTAAACTTGGAAAGCTTGCCTCCTCACTTTCACTTGGAACTTCAATCCCAAACCTACATTCAGTTCATAATCCTAACACCACACTTAAGATCTAACTTGCTTATGATTTTAAACTACTAGTTTTAAAATCATTCACCAGAACAGATTAATATACTATATAGAATTATATAGTACCTGTATATAAACACTGTCATCTCTGTAGCAAAACTGTTGATAATTCTAAAGGAACTGTTAAAATTCATGCTTTCTGATTAATCTTCAGGGGGGTCAATACATTTCACAAATACGTCTAAAAGCTATATACTTAAGCAAAACAAACAAAAATGCTTTATTCAAACTTGAGACAAGGTAGTGCCTATTTACCTTCGTATCCCCAGCAGTATTATTTAATGGATGTCTGGTAGATTTTAGGGAGCCTGGCCCAAGCTCAGAGAGAGTTAGGAGGGCCGGGACGGGAATTCAAGTTTCCTGATTTCTAGTCCACTATTCAACTTCAGGAAGACAGTGGCTTTTTTAGGTGCACTAAATCCTGCAGTCCAAAGCCTGGAAGACTGGGCTTCCCCGGTGGTCTAGTGGTTAAGAATCTGCCTGCCAATGCAGGGGACATGGGTTCGATACCTGGTCTGGGAGGATCCCACATGCCACGGAGCAACTAAGCCCACGTGCCTACTGAGCCCGCACTGTGGAGCCCATGAGCCCCGGCTACTGAAGCCCACACACCTAGAGCCCATGCTTTGAAACAAGAGAAGCCCCTGCTCTCCACAACTAGAGAAAGCCTGTGTGCAGCCATGAAGACACAGGGCAACCAAAAAAAATTTTTTAAGTAAATAAATCTTTAAAAAAAAAAAAANGCCACGGAGCAACTAAGCCCACGTGCCTACTGAGCCCGCACTGTGGAGCCCATGAGCCCCGGCTACTGAAGCCCACACACCTAGAGCCCATGCTTTGAAACAAGAGAAGCCCCTGCTCTCCACAACTAGAGAAAGCCTGTGTGCAGCCATGAAGACACAGGGCAACCAAAAAAAATTTTTTAAGTAAATAAATCTTTAAAAAAAAAAAAAGCCTGGAAGAACGAGGAAGGCTCACCACTGTCTTCTCCTTTCTCCCACTGCCAATCAGAACCAGCAGCTGTGTCCTACAAGGGCAAACTGGGCATGCATATTTGTGGTGTCTCCGTCACTAAAAAGGCTGATCCATCATCCAGATTTTAGGATTCCTGCCTATCTAGAAAGGTAACTCAAACACCCTGGATATTCGATGTTCACCTAAAACTATCACAACATTGTTAATCAGCTATATCCCAATACAAAATTAAAAGGTTTTTGTTTTTTTTTTAATGCTTTGCTGAAAAAACACTCCCAACTCAAGAACATAAGATAAGTGCTCACTGGTCCCCTTAAGCATTTGTAAAAAGCACTATTCAGATGCTGCAGTGATGGAATGACAATAACCAGTCCTAGGCAGAGGGGGTGGAAAGAGCTGTTACTTATATAGATTATTCTTTCCCTGCACCCAGAGTAGCCAAGCTCACATTCAAAAAACAGCTACCACAAAGGATTCCAGTTCCAGTGCTTAGACGCCAGTTGCATCATTGCTTTAACACTGTCAGCCTTCGAGGCTTTAACCGTCTTAATCTGTAAAATAAACACAGGAAGCAGACAACAGTCCTATCCCTCCATTTAACAGAGGAATACTTTACGAACAAAAATTAGACCTACATATAATATTTCTAGCTATCCCATTCCTCCTTTTCCCCCTCCCCTAGAGCTTTAAACAACATTAAAGTCATCTTCAACTGACAAAAGAGACTAAGCTACCCAGACAGTTCACAGCTAGTACAGCACTTTTATCCTTCTGGAAGCTACTTAGACAAGGCAAGAGACATTGCTGGGCTCTCTGGGTCACATGGAGAAAAAATATGCTGAGGGTAAATTAAGGAATAAGGAAACAAGGCTGAATTACACTACTCAGTCTAACAAAACAGGCAAGAGGGCACAGTGCTCCGCGACACAGGAGACACCAAGAGGAATAAAACTGTCACCGTCCTTGATGAGTTTACCATCTAATAGAGGCACACAAAGTATAATAAAAAGCAGAACAAGCTAAGTGCTAAGAGGAATTAAAACTCTGGGAAGGAGTTACCAACCACTTCACTCCGTATTCATGTTAACAGATTAAAACTTTCAGGTAAGGGACACATGTTGTCCTAATATGACTGAGATCTGTGTAAAGAAAGGTGGGACATATTCTGCTTATCCACATCTCCTTCGGCTAAGTTAGGCCTACCCAGAAATTGTTCCAAAAAGACACCAGGTTAACCAAAGAAATGCTTATATCAGATAGAGAGGGTGCAAACTGGAGAGAAGTCGACAACAAGTGATGTTGACTTAGATTTGTGACAAGATTAAGCAAAACCCAGGCCAAGGTTGGGGCCAGGGATCTTCAGCTTCTGAAGTTTCCTCCTCTCCATCACCCGCCCCCAGAACATCCCAGCTCTCCTGCTCCTCACCTGCGTAGGTGGACACTAGGGAAGGAACTTCTCTCCAGAGGTATGCTCACTCTGTGAGAGTACACAGTACTTAAGGGTTGATAACATTCTTGTTGACCAGGCAGCTCGCTAAGTCCCTAATCAAGAAACCAGGGATCCAGCCTCAGTCAGCCCTTTACTCTGTGTGACCTCGGACCAGTCATCCAAGTGCTGAGTTCCTGTCTTTCCATATTTGTGAAGTCTGGGATTGCGAGGAGACTGGGATTGAATTGGATGACCTCTGAGGTCTTAAAGCTTCTTGACCAGCCAGCACACTGAAGCACTGGACAAACAGCTCGCTGAACAAATAGCGAGGGCGGCCACAGGGAACAGGCGGCAGGGGGATCAGACTCGTTTTATAGACAGGGAAACGGAGGCACGCAACACCCTGACCCAAGGTCACTCCAGTTCTGTCCCAATGGGGGCTGGGCCGAAAGCTCAGGTCTCCAGACCTCCGGTCCCGGGCCCTTTCTCCTTTCGCGGAGCAGAGTGGCGTGGAGGTCCCTGTCCCGGAGAAGAAAGGGCTATGTTCGTGCCCGGGTTGCGAGAGGGGCAGAAGAGGCCTTACCTTTCCAGATCGAGTCCCGCCCCCGGTGCCTCTCTCTCAGATCCTTAATCCCACACACCTCCAGGACTCTTCAGAAGCCCCTCCACTTCTGACCCTCGCGACGTGTCCGACACCGCCACTGAAGCGTCGATTCCCGCCCCTACTCCGCCCCCTGACTCGCTGGCCAATCGCCGCCCAGAGTTTCCGAGCGCCTGCCGTTCTCACCTCCTCTGAGGGCTGGAGAAGCTTACGTCACTCATCAGGCCGCGCCCGCCAGGTCCTCTTATTTGCCTTTGCTCCACCTTCTCCAGAGCCTAGTCTCCTCCCGGCCCAATAACCATGCGAGAGTTCGTCTTGCCGGAAAGCAACACGCCGCCGCGGCATTTTACGACGTCGGCGTTGAAAGTCTCTGGAAACGCTCCGACTTCCTCCCCGAAGCGAGGCGAAAGGCGGCGCGATGTTCGGTGCGGGCGACGAAGACGATACCGACTTCCTCTCGCCTAGCGGCGGGTGAGTGCAGAAGCGTAGGGCAAGAGGGCGTGGCTGAGAGCCTGGCCGATCGGTCGGAGGGGGTCGCTCTCTTTTCAGACCTCTTTCCAACTTCCGGGTCCCGAGACCCTTGCCACTTTCCGGTGCTGTACAGGTCCCAGAATCTGGGCAGAACTGAAACTGTGCTGAGTCTGTCCACCCGGATTCTGGACCTGACATCTCCCCTGAAGCGCAGTATGACCATAGTGTTGGAACTTTTGCCTTCTGGGTCACAGTTTCTCCTTCTCTGAAATGGGTATGATTGTTGATAAAAATACCTAAGAATATTTATGAGTCCACCGGTGCCGATATGAGGCTTTCTGTGCTCCGTGGACGAGACGTTGACCCATCAGAATTGGCCCTGGTGGGTCAGCTTCAGCATCCTTCAAGGCCTAGCTCGTTTGTCACTTTTCGGTGCTTTCCCTTCTCCCACGGCCCCAGGCAGAATAAATTGCTTTCTCTTTCTTATCCCCACAACTAGGTGTGTTTACCTTTATCTTTGTACACCGAACCTACTAGATTGTAAGCCCTAATAGGACACGGACTGTTCAGTCTGTTCCTGCTGTCCAGCGCTCAGCACAGTACCTGACACATAGTGACTGCTCTAGGAGGTGCCTACTGAGTGAATGATAACTGTGAAATTGCTCTCTAAAGCGTAGAGCCCATGTAAGAAATCGCAATTGCTGTCCCCTGTCCCCAGTCTATATATATGTATACACACACACACACACACACACACACACCAGTCTGGGGTACAGGTCTTCAAGAGGCAGGGCCTTGTCTCTTCCAGTAATCATTTTAACCTTTTCTCTTGTAATGTGTCGGTAGACAGCTTGACTGCCTTCAGACTTGTCAACCGCCAAATTCTGATGTTTGCAGAGCCTTTCTTTGAACATCTGTTTAACCAGTTCTGGGCTGGGAATGCCATGGACTGTATAGAAGGAAAGTGAAGTCGCTCAGTAGTGCCCGACTTTGTGACCCCATGGATAGTAGCCTGCACCAAGCTCCTCCATCCATGGGATTTTCGAGGCAAGAGTACTGGGATGCATTGCCATTTCCTTCTCCAGGGAATCTTCCCAACCCAAGGATCGAACCCAGGTCTCTCACATTGTAGACAGACGCTGTACCGTCTGAGCCAATGGAGTATATAGAGTCGGAGCAGGGACTGAGAGACTTTCACTTTCTTTGAACATCTGTTTAACCATTTAAGAAGGTCCCCAGGAATGAGGAAAGCACCTGTATACAAGGTTACAGAGATGATTAAGCTTCTCTGTGTGCTCTCAGATTGCTTCTAGTCCTGGTGGACAGTTCAATTGACTTAAAATGGCGCTGGCTCTGTTTTGCTGTTAAATAGGGTCTTTTGACTTACACAGTGACTACTTCTATATTAGCCATCCTAAGTCCTCTTTTCATCCACACTGCCCTGTTCCACCCCTGCCCTCACTTTGGATGGCCTGCATCCACTTAGTTTCATCTTGAGTTCTTTCGGTTGCTCGGTTATTGCTTAGAGTTAAGCAATCTTTAGTTTCTTTTTTTCCTACTCCACCCAAAGCATTCACTAATATTTCCACACATCCAGCCTCTTGCTGTTGACTGTGTAGTCAGCCATTTGGATGAATGTTTTTTTCTTAACAACCTGGGTTTCAAATGGCTGGACCTTTTGAAAGTTTACGAAGTGTGCTTTGGATTTGCATTCTTCACTAGGTGAAAGTGTTGGAGGGAAGTTTGATTTTTATTTTATATTGAAGGATAGTTGATTGGCAGTGTTGTTCAGATTCTTTTCCCATATAGGTTATTAAATTAGAATATTAAGCAGAGTTTTGGGCTTCCAACTTTGGTGCAACAAACACTGCTGACTGAAAATTCCTGAATAGATAATAACAGTCATGTGCTCTTCCCCACATTCCTGGCCTGAGATAAGTTCTTGGTGGCTCAGCTATGCTGCATTCCTGTGTAGGCTTTTCAAGGACTTGAGAAGCTAGTTGTAGGCATGAGACTCCGCCCTAAACACAGGCAACAGCTAATTGAATGAAAAAAGGCTGAGTAAACAGAGATATACAGAGAACTTTTGAGTTTAAGGTTGAGGATACAGAAAGTGTCACCAGCATTTCCTGATTCAGCTATTCCTATTCTGATGCCCTTTAAGGAAGTAGAACATATGACAGTGAGCACTGCAGCTGCTTTTCAGTTCCTCTTGTATATTACTTATAATTTGTAAGTATTCTCCACTGAAAAAGATGCACAACATGAGAGGTGCGAATTAAGTTTTATTTGGGACAAAATGAGGACTGCAGCCTGAGAGGCAGCACCTCAGATAGCTCTGAGAGACTGCTCAAAAGAGGCACTCAGGGAAGGTCAACATATAAGATTTTGGTGAAGGGGGAGTTCAATGCAATCAAGCTTACTTTACAAGAGGTTTTCTGATAGTTGAAAAGATCTGATGTCATCATGAACAGATTTAGTGCTTTTCTAGATATGAAGAGATGATGAGATTGGGATCATGAAATCAGTTCAGTTCGGTTGCTCAGTTGACTCTTTGCGACCCCATGAATCGCAGCACACCAGGCCTCCCTGTCCATCACCAACTCCCGGAGTTCACTCAGACTCAAGTCCATCGAGTCAGTGATACCATCCAGCCATCTCATCCTCGGTCTTCCCCTTCTCCTCCTGCCCCCAATCCCTCCCAGCATCAGAGTCTTTTCCAATGAGTCAACTCTTCTCATGAGGTGGCCAAAGTATTGGAGTTTCAGCTTTAGCATCATTCCTTCCAAAGAAATCCCAGGGTTGATCTCCTTGTAGTCCAAGGGACTCTCAAGAGTCTTCTCCAACACCACAGTTCAAAAGCATCAATTCTTTGGTGCTCAGCCTCCTTCACAGTCCAACTCTCACATCCATACATGNCTGATCTCCTTTAGAATGGACTGGTTGGCTCTCCTTGCAGTCCAAGGGACTCTCAAGAGTCTTCTCCAACACCACAGTTCAAAAGCATCAATTCTTTGGTGCTCAGCCTTCTTCACAGTCCAACTCTCATATCCATACATGACCACAGGAAAAACCATAGCCTTGACTAGACGGACCTTAGTCAGCAAAGTAATGCTATCTAGGTTGGTCATAACTTTTCTTCCAAGGAGTAAATGTCTTTTAATTTTATGGCTGCAGTCACCATCTGCAGCGATTTTGGAGCCCCCCAAAATAATGTCTAACACTGTTTCCACTGTTTCCCCATCTATTTCCCATGAAGTGATGGGACCAGATGCCATGATCTTCATTTTCTGAATGTTGGATAGGTGGATGGATAGATAGATAGGTAGATGGATTGATTGATGGGTGGAAGGAAGCAAGGAAATTCTGAATACAGCACCCTGGGTCCTTGTAGAAGTTCCAATCAGCTCTCTAAAAAATAGTGGGCTTCCCAGGTGGCACAGTGGTAAAGAATCCACCTACCAATGCAGGAGACATAAGAGATGCAAGTTCAATCCCTGGGGCAACCCACTCCACTATTTTTGCCTGAAATTTTCCATGGACAGAGAGAGGCTAGCAGGCTACAGTCAATGGGGTCGCAAAGAGTTGGACATGACTGAGAACACAGCACATACAAACAAAATAGTAGCTGGAAGTTATCATACAACTCTATAGTATACTCTTTGGAGCTTGTGGAAAATATCTATTTAACAGTATTAAAATGGATACAGCTATCTTTCCATAGCATGGCTCATCTCATTTTAGGTAAACCTTTTATTATCTTCATAAAGTCCAGGTTAAAGAATCCCTCTTGCTTTGTTGTAAATCCATATATAAATTGAACAAGTTCTCCCTGGCTATTAAAGTCAACATAACTATGCCCAAGCACGGGGGGAAACAGGTGAGAAACAGCCCTTGCATATTTTATCTCCATCAGGTTTATTTCTTCCCAGATGTGCTCCATTTCACATCTGCTTTTCCTAGTTCAGGGTGATCTCTGCTGTTATTTGTCCCTAGAGGTCACTGTTCTGTCTACAGTGAGTGCTAAATCATGACTCTAGAAAAGAACCCTGAGAGCAATAAAGAGTGTTTCAAATGCAACTTGATTGATCTTTATCCTCATATAGTGCTTTCTGGCCTAATGATAAGGAACTTCTTTCTTTTCCTATTGAGTGGCAACTGAATTCTTTTTTTGTAACAAAGAGTGGAGCATTTATTGATTTACTGCAAGCATCTAGATGCACTGAAGCTTTCTTCACTTAGACGCTTCCTTTGACCTTTGGGTGAGACATGAGGGGTAAGGCAAGTGCTCATCCTCATCACATTCTTATCCTCTGAAAGGATGAGGCCCCCTCTAAGCCCAGCATTAACTCAGTCAATAAACATTTGAAGCTTTCTTGAAGCCTGCCAACTTGCAGAAGCACTGTTCTTTGCCCAGACAATGATCATACCCCTGGAAAAGCCCATGGCCTAAGATAGGGAACAGAGAGGTACATGAGAATTACTTTCATTTAAAACCCTTCTGTTGAAAAAATATTTGCCAAGGCTCAAGTATGATTATGGGAAAGTGACCGCTGTATGCTTCTGACCATGACAGCCTTTCTCAGACCTCTTTGAAAGCCAGGTTTCCACCTTCATGGCTTAATGATGAAAATCCAATGGGAGACTTCCCAAGTTTTTCCTTAAGCAGTCAGAACCTCACATGTAGAGTCCCTCCTGTTCCAGTTATCTGCCACTGTGTAACAGGCCACTCCAAACTTCGTGGCTTAAACTAGCAATTTTTGCACAAATTTGAGCTGACTGGGCTCAGCTGGTGGTTCTTCTGGCCTTGGCGGGAGTCCCTCACTCAGCTTATTTAGTAGGATATGAATTAACTGGGGCACAAAGCCTTTACTCACATTTGGTGCCTTAGCTGGCTCTGGCTCTCCACATGGTTGCCTTGGGCTTGCTCACAGCATGGGGGTGGTCTCAGGATAGTCAAATTTCTCAAATGGCAGCTGGTTTCCCAAAGGTTAGACAATAAAGGTGCCATTCCTTTTAAGGCTGGGACTCAGAACCCCTAGAAGGTCATATCCTTGACATTCCATTGGGCAAAGCAAGTCACAATGCCGCAGTTCAGATACCAGGGAAGAGTGGAAGTTCCACCAGGGTGGAAATAGACTCCACCCTTGGTAGGTGGAAGAGCATGTGTGTATAGGGAGGATGGGAATTGATGGTGCCCATCTTTGGGGAGTTTCTTCCCCACTTATTCGGAGGAAATAAATCCACCATTTTGCCTAAGGCTCTCAAGTTATACCACTGAGAGTAAATTTCAGTACTATGTGACAGGTGACATCAGAGGTGTAAATTTTGTTATTATGTTGTCAGGAGAGAGGGAATAATCAATGGTGATTTAGAAGGATGCATCTGGAAATTCTTCACAAAGGTAGAAACCCTCCATGGTACTCCTCCAACCCTTGCACTTTAGCAGAGGAGTTTAAGGAAACTAAAGGGCTGCATAGAGTGAACATTTCTTAGGAGAGAATAAACTGTGACTGGTCTGTATTGTATTAATACAAGAGGTTTGCATTAGTTAGGTAGGCTAACTACCACAGTGAACAACTCCCAGATCTTGATGGTCTCACATTAATTTAAAGGTTTATTTCTCAGGCATATCGTAGTTCAGTGTAGCCTATCAGGCAGGTTTGCTCCACACAGTTATTCTAGGACCCAAGTTCCTTCCATCTAATGGTGCTAACATCCCTGGGGATCTTAAAGGCTCCCATTAGAAGCTCTGTGTTAGATCATCCCTCAGGGAAAGAGAAAGCATAGGAAACAGCAAGGAAACTAGATGGACCAGGCCCAGAGATGGCTTACAACATTTCATCTAACTCCAAGGAAATCTGGGAAATGCTGTCAAGCTCATGCCTTAGAAAGAAAGGAAAACAGTTTGGAGATCAACTAGTCGAACTCTGCCACAAACTCTTACCTATCCCTACCGTTATAAATTGTACATAACTCCCATTATTGAAAAAAATGCTGTATTTGCATTTAATGCTTATTAGCCACCATTTGAGAAAACTGATATGTGATATAATTCTGAAGAAATACCTAAGCAGTGTTCTTCTAAAGCGCTTTAACACTCTAAGCTCTGGAAGATATAAAGAAACTCCATTTCCTTTCCCAATGTCAACTGAAACAAAGGTCAAAAGAATAAATGTAAGGAAGTCCAACAAGTTTCTGATTTTCTATGATTATTAGTTTGCTCTATTTTTGAAACATCTAATTTCTGGCCACTCTTGATGGTGTGTGTGTGTGTTACCAGTATCCTAACCCATGCACCGTCTGCCTATCAGACAGTCAATTCTAGCCCAGTACCTAAAGAATGAAAGACAGAAGATAAGGGACATGAATACAGAAAGCTCAGGCAAAAGCATGATTTTCCACAGTCCCCTCCATCCCTGCCCCACCAGAGACACTCCTCAACACTACTTCACGTCAACTCTGATCCATCTTATAAATAACTTAATATCCCTGAAGAAGGAATGTTCTGCACAGACAAACTACATAGGGCTCCTGGGTAGTTTGAAAGAAGACATTATCTGAGTAGAAAACTTGGGTTTGTATTTGCCAGTTCATTTTTGTTTACTTGTTTACTTTGAGTCCAAAAGGAGTTTAACTAGAAGGTTCTTCCACCTAACCTATTTTGATTCTTCAGATACCTGAGGCTGAGATCACTATACTTCAAATATATTTATGATCAATTCATAGACAATATCATGTATATTTTTATAAGAAGGTGGAAATGAAGTTTAGTCAGTATAGGACTGGCTGTGCTGCAGTAATAAATATTTCAAAGGCTTAGCACAATGTAAGTTTACTTCTCACTTACATGAAGTCCAGAGCAAGTTGGCCAGAGCTCACTCCCATGTGGTGACACAGGTATCTGTTTCTTCCATGCTGCCAATCATAATCTGTGAATTCCAGGGTTGCCATGCTTGGGAAAGAGAGGGATGTGGCACTTACGGGCCAACTCTTCATTTCCTTGGTCCATAAGTGACACATGGCTTTTTTCATACTCAGTTCACTCACTAGAAGTTGTCAGATGGCCCCCTTTTCACAAAAGCCTGAGAAATATTGGGGAACACATAGTAACTTTGATGACTAATCATCTTTGCCATATAAGAGGAATAAAATTAGTTCTGAAAAGTTAAACATATTTTGGATGCAATTAAGAATCAGGAACATGTGTATAAATGGGTGACTGAAGAATCTGGGAGATATCCAGAGCTCCATGAAGACCCTGAGGCCCTGGAAAATCACTGGCTAATCTGAAGATTAAAAGGCATTGGTGCTTCTGGCCACTGGCAGTATGTCAAATTTTCCTTCACCTGGGAAAAGAAGAGATACCTAAAATTGATGCTTTTATCAATAAGGCAAGGTTTTGCCAGACTCTTGTTTCAACCCCAAATATAATTTAGACATGCTGAAAAAAGAGAAGAGAATTGCAGATACAAGTATAAATTCCTGAGCTAGAACTTCCTCTTCCAAAGTTGGGACTTGCTATCTTAAAGATCCTATGAGAGAAAACCTTCCAACGAGAAGAGTACATCGTAAGCAAAAACCATCAGTTCTCATCATTTCTGCCCCAAGATGAATTAAAGTCACTGGGCATGGCTCCATTTGCCCCATCCACAATCTTGGGATGAGCACACCCAGCTCCAACATTTGAAAGATAAAGAAACTCGCATTGATATGAGGCTAAAACACCACATGTGGTTAATAAATGATTATTACTTGATATTGTCATGGAAAAAAGAAATGAGAGAAAAACACTTCTTTTTCTTTGTTTACCTCTTTCTATTTTGAAATGTCCATCCCAACACTTTCAAAAACCATTGAGCTAATCGGGACTAGTAAGAGTTTGCCCCTGATCCCAGTAAGATCAGAATTATACCAGTCTCAACTTAGAGAGGCAGGTCTAGAAGGTGAATGTAAACTATTCCACTGTGTTATATTCTTTCTACATTGGTTGGATCATAGAAAAAGCAAGAGAATTCTAGAAAAACATCTACTTCTGCTTCATTGACTACACCAAAGCCTTTGACTGTGTAGATCACAACAAACTGTGGAAAATTCTGAAAGAGATGGGAATACCAGACCACCTGATCTGCCTCCTGATAAATCTGTATGCAAGTCAAGAAGCAACAATTAGAACTGGATATGGAACAACAGACTGGTTCTAAATTGGGAAAGGAGTATGTCAAGGCTGTATATTGTCACCATGCTTATTTAACTTATATGCAGAGTACATCATGTGAAATCCCAGGCTGGATGAAACATAAGCTGGAATCAAGATTTCCAGGAGAAATATCAATAACCTCAGATACTCAGATGACACCAACTTTATGGCAGAAAGTGAAGAGGAACTGAAGAGCCTCTTGATGAAAGTGAAAGAGGAGAGTGAAAAAGCTGGCTTAAAATTAAACATTCAAAAAGCTAAAATCATGGCATCCAATCCCATCATTTCATGGAAAATAGATGGAGAAACAATGGAAATAGTGAGAGACTTTATTTTCTTGGGCTCCAAAATCGCTGCAGATGATGACTGCAGCTATGAAATTAAAAGACGCTTGCTCCTTGGAAGAAAAGCTATGAGCAAACTAGACAGCATACTAAAAAGCAGAGACATTACTTTGCCAACAAAGGTCTGTCTCGTCAAAGTTATGGTTTTTCCAGTAGTCATGTATGGATGTGAGAGTTGGACTGTGAAGAAAGCTGAGCACTGAAGAACTGATGCTTTTGAACTGTGGTGTTGGAGAAGACTCTTGAGAGTCCCTTGGACTGCCAGGAGATCCAACCAGTCCTTCCTGGAGAAAATCAGTCCTGAATATTCATTGGAAGGACTGATGCTGAAGCTGAAACTCCAATACTCTGGCCATCTGATGTGTAGAGCTGACTCACTGGAAAAGACCTTGATCTGGGAAAGATTGAAAAGAAGATTACAGGAGAAGAAGGGGGCCATAGAGGATGAGATGGTTGGACGGCATCACCAACTCAATAGGCGTGAGTTTGAGCAAGTTCCAGAAGTTGGTGATGGACAGGGAAGCCTGGCGAGCTGTAGTCCATGGGGTCACAAAGAATCAGACATGACTAAGCAACTGACCTGAATTATACTGATATTCTTTTTAAAGAAAGACTATTTTTTTAAGGTTAGATGGTAATAGTCTACCTGAAAACTAGAAAAATGTGTATGTTTGCATGTGTGCTAAGTTGCTTCAGTCGTGTCCAACTCTTTGGGACCCTATGGACTGTAGCCCATCAGGCTCCTCTGTCCATGGGATTCTCAAGGCAAGAATGCTGGAGTGGGTTGCTATGCCTTCCTCCAGGGGATCTTCCCAACCCAGGGATCAAATCCACGCCTCTTACATCTCCTGCACTGGCAGGTGGGTTCTTTACCACTAGCACTACCCAACAGAAACAAAATATAGTAATGTTTATCCACAAGAGAAGAGGGCACTGAATCTGACAAATGCAAATGCTCTCATCCTTAGAGATAAATACTAGGAAGAGAGTTGAGTGGTTTAACAGAATCACCATGACCTGAACAGAGTAGCCTTGACAGTCCACTAGCCTTGATCCTATTCCTTGTCATCCACCCAGTCTTCTGATTTATAAGCCAACTTCCCCACATGTCTGGATACCAGGACAGAAGGCATCAGGAAGGCTGGCACAGATGCCCCCACCAAGCACCCATTAGAGCTGGCATTTGTGTCCTATGTTTTCTCAGTCTCTCAGGTGATTGGCTAGCTTGAGTCAATTACCAAGAGCTCAATATCGCTGATGACATTGATAAGATAGACTTTCTGTCCTTGAAAACCCAGAACATGGTGAGCCCCCATGTTGCCTAATCTGTCAGTCCATCAGCTCATGTCATCTTTCTCCTGGCTTTGGCAACACCAGTCACAATACCTTCCTGGATGTACGCACAGACACTCGGTACAGTGAAGTCACTCAACTCGGTTATAGTTTATGATTTAACAGGAATAGATACAAAAAGAGCTTGATTCTCAACTGCTGCTGCTAAGTCACTTCAGTCGTATCCAACTCTGTGTGACTCCATAGACGGCAGCCCACCAGGCTCCCCTGTCCCTGGGATTCTCCAGGCAAGAACACTGGAGTGGGTTGCCATTTCCTTCTCCAATGCATGAAAGTGAAAAGTGAAAGTGAAGTTGCTCTGTCATGTCCAACTCTTCACAACCCCATGGACTGCAGCCTACCAGGCTCCTCCGTCCATGGGATTTTCCAGGCAAGAGTACTGGAGTGGGTTGCCATTGTCTTCTCCGCGATTCTCAACTACAAAGTAGCAATTATATAGCCCTTTGCTTGTTAAATTTACCCAGCTTCAGCCATGCCTGTAATAGCATTTGCCTTCAATTTGCCCCTTGAGGCCATGGGAAGTTTCAGTACATTGTTACTGACCCGCACTGGGTTTCCACACTGAAGGTTCCACAGAAAACCACTATTATTTGTATTCACATCAAATCTCAGTAATTAGAAGTCAGATGGGTGAAGCAGAGCTTCTATTCTGTTCCCTCGAATGCAGGTCATGAGAAGTCACTACGAGAATATATTATGATTCTCAGCCACTCAGAAAAGAAAGAATGTTGATCACTTTTGTTTACCTGCCAGTGAAAATAGCAGTGACTGCAGGTGCATTTTTTTCAGACCATATGACTTGGAATTCGTGCCTTTTAGTTGGCTGACTTTCGGTGGCCATTTATAGACCCATAATGTTACGTGCCACCTTCTCATAAAATTTACTCCTGCTTTTTAATCCCAAGGCCAGTGATGTGCAAACTAGGTATCTGAATACACATTAGACAGAGTGGTCTCAGAGTACTGATGACACTCAAGTCCAGGGTAATACCCTGTTTCATGACTCTTTGACCTTGGATTTCCAGTATAGCAAGACTAAAGTCAACCCCAAACAAAAGAACCCCAACCCTTTCCATACTGTGCCTGCTGGCAGAAGGCAACTCACATGGAAGATTCTCACTGGAATTCATGCGGTCTCACCTAAGGTTCTACCCAGGGTCAGTGCCTCCATGAGAAGTGGCCGTGGCTACACGGGCTACCCCAAAGAATGTGGGTGGGCAGGCCATCTCCTTGCTCCCTGTGTTCATCACCCCGCCTTGATGGAAGCCATGGCCTCATAGAAGTAAAGTCTACACCCTGCAGTTGGTGGCCCACTCAAAGTCATAGGCATAGCTTTCAAATCCAGGTCCACCTTGTATTTCCAGGGCAAGTGTCAGAGAGGGACATAGGTCACGTTGGAAGTGGTTCTGCTTGTATATTTTTTTTAACAGTATTATCTGTATTTGCTTTGTTGGTGGAGGGTGGTATCTTTTTTGGCAGTGCTAAGTCTTCACTGCTTTGTGCATGCTTTCTCTTGTTGTGGCAAGCAGGAACTACTTTATAACTGCAGTGTGCATGCTTCTAGTGGTGGCTTCTCTTGTTACACAGCATGGGCTCAGTAGATATGGTGCATGGGCTTAGCTGCCCCTCGGTATGCAGGATCTTTCCGGACCAGGGATTGAACCCATGTCCCCTGATTGGTAGGCCGACTCCTAACCATTGGACCACCAAG
>SJYV01026737.1:0-19403 GCA_006410875.1 Neotragus pygmaeus | reverse complement strand
ATCTTCCTGACCAGGGCTCGAACCCTCATTGCCTGCATTAGCAGGCAGACTCTTTACCACTGAGCCAGCAGGGAGACCCTTGGTGCCAGCGGGCCTTGTAAACAGGCAAAGCTTCCACGGAGATCATTTGATTTTAAAATGCTGTTTCCTTTGACTCAGCAGTTCTGCTTCCAGGGTTTATCCAAGAAAAACAACGTCAGACACTGGTAAAGATGCATGTATTAAATGCATTGCTCACCATTCCAACTAAGCCACCAGGGGCTGGGTCTCAGCACGGCCTGCTCTGGCCACCCCCTGCTGACCCCACAGTCTAACGGGCTCCCCACGCCCGCCCCCGCCTCCTGCAGCCTCGTCCAGGTCGCACCGTGCTGCACTCACACGATGCCAACCACTCCCCAAATGCCATCTGCCCCTTTCCAGGTCAATCTCCCTTCCCCTGGCCGCTGGAAGATCTTAAAAAGACGTATCGGGCAGCCTCATACCCCTGGCAAAGAGCATTCTGAGGGCACCCGCAGCCTGAAGTCCAAGTTCCTCGGTCCTTCAAAGAGCTGTGGCTCTGCTGACCCCTGGTGGCCCCCCCAGAACGCACTCGGAAGGCCTGGAGACAGGCCGGGCGGTCCCCGCGCCCATGATGTTCCCTCTCCTGTCCTTGCACTGCCCCGCCCTTAGCTGACCCGTCCTCCTCAGGGCACCCTCGGGGCACAGGGCCGCGGGCTCGTCCTCCAGGGGCCCTCTGCCCTCCCACACTGGAGCAAGAATGCCCGTTCGCCTGGCAGGTGTCCGGTCACCTCGCTGATCACACTGGGTGGGAATGAAGGGTTTCCCCGCGGGCCGCGTGGTCTGCAGGTAGCTTGGGCACCCTGCCCACTGCTCAGCCCTCAGAGGACACAGACGTCCCTGTGTGCCCAGCAGCTCACCCCTCCTTAGTCACAGCCTGACAGGATGCGACTCTGGGTACAGGGGCCACCACTGTGCGTCCGGCAGACCACCTGTGTGGCTCTTGGATCTTCATCAAAGGTGAAACCCTGTAAGCTTTATCAACTGTGTTTGTGGTTTTGGAACCAGAAATCCCACATGGCTCCTGCTCTTCCTGTTTCTAGGACAAAGTGCTAATCATATCAAGAATGTGCACTGTATAACAAACTAGGGAGAGAATTTTAAAATAGTCCCTTCCTACTAGCGCCTCTGGTGATAATCAAAAAGGAAAAGCAACAAGTGTTCCCGAGAAAACTGATTAAATCAAGCATCCGTCAGCGCAGCACAGGGCTGGAGGCCACGGGAGTGAGAAACTCTGCACACATGCTCGGAAACATCGGAAAACAGTGTGACACAGGAAAGAGCAACGTGACGAAGGACGCTGGAAGAGCCTGCTGTGTTTCTAAGGGGGACACGTGTGCATGCGTGCTGGCTCACACACCAAACGTCTCCAGGAGAATGCGCCGGGGTGGGGGGTGCAACTGGGTGGCAGGGGCCAGGATGGGGAGAAAGACGGTCCTCTGTGTAAGCTCCCACTGTCCAGCCTTGGTAACTTACTGCATGTTTCAGTGATAGCTTATGCTGGATTTTATTTAAGTAGATATGGTGTTGCTCAGTCGTCTGAGTCTTTGCCACCCCACGGACTGCAACACGCCAGGCTCCTCTGTCCTCAATTATTTCCCGGAGCTGGCTCAAACTCACGTCCATCGAGTCGGTGATGCCACCCAACCATCTCATCCTCTGCTGCCCCTTCTCCTCCTGCCTTCAATCTTTCCCAGCATCGGGGTCTTTTTCAGTGAGTCAGCTCTTCGCATCAGGGGCCCAACGTACTGGAGCTTCAGCTTCAGCATCGGTCCTTCCAATAAATATTCAGGGCTGATTTTCTTTAGGATAGACTGGTTGGATCCCTGAAGTCCGAGGGACTCCCAAGTAGGTGGGACTGTCTGACAGAACTTTTCATATAAGAAGCGCAAAGGCTGACTTCCCCAAGTCCCCTTTCCACCAACAGAGCCCTGCAGCCCCCGGGCCGGGCATCGGCGCTCGCTGGGTGACTCGGGGAACCCCGGGGACCGCCACGGCCTCTCCCTCTGTCTGCCTTGCCCGCTGACCGCCCTGGGGGAGCCGCGGCCCTGCCTCCGCGCCGGGCAGCCTCGGGACACCCGCCTCGCTGGGGCCGAGACGCCGGCAGGCTCTCCTCTCGGTGGGTGGTGCTGCCAGGCACCTTGCAGAAGCAGAGCTCTGAATCTGTTGGCCCAGCAGCGCTGCCTACCTCTTCTGCTTTCACGGCCCATGTTACAATTTTTAAAAACGAATGGGTAAACTGCTGAAAATATGAACAGAGACTGAAGGAAACAAGAACAGGGAAAGTGAAGAGAGCCGTCCTTTTCCTTGGCACATCCAAGATAGCAAGGTAAGCTGACTTCCTTCTGTTAGCGTCGGGCTACAGGCTCCATCTATAGCTGTCAAGTTGTAGTTCATGCCTCAGATGTGTTTCTCCTACATCTTAAGGATGTGTGCAAGGGAGAAACAAGCTCCGATTACCTGCGTAAACCCCAGTGCCAACCAGGCACCATGCTATCTCGCATGCCCAGCATGTGGCTATGGAGAGAAGGCTCTCTCCCCACAGAGGACTGCAACAGAGAGAAAACACAGCAGAAGCCCCACGAAACACCACGAAGCACCTTGTTTCCTGTCTTCACACCAATACGAAAATAAATTCCGCAAAATCAAAACTGCCAAATTTAATCACCAAGTTTTTAGAAAGGATGCCATTAATTCAGTATCACCCAAACATGGGAGGGCATGATGAGTACCCTGGGGATTCTTGAATGAGGCATTTGTCTCTTTCAGTCTGACTTACTTCACCCAGTATGATCCTCTCTAGGTCCATCCACGTGGCTGCAAATAGCTTCACTTCATCCTTTTCATGGCTGAGAAACATTCCATTCTATATATACACACACACATACATACACGTATAACATCTTTACCGATTCACCTGTCAGTGGGCATTCGGGCCGCTTTCATGTCTTGGAAATTGTAAGCAGTGCTGCAGTGAACACTGGGCTGCATGCATACTTTTGGATTATGGCTTCTTCCAGATTTATGACCGGGAATGGGATTGCTAGGATATACGGTAAATCTGTTTTAAGTTTCTCAAGGAGCCCCCATACTATTCTCCATAGAGGTTATACCAATTTACATCACCACGATTGTCCAGCACATATTATTATCCTCACTTTGCAGAGAAGAAAGCTGAACTTAAAAGACACTGTAGCCTTGCTGGGTCGCTCAGGCAGTAAGTGGCAACGAGACTGGAACCTGGGCACCCAGGTTCTGAGACCAACGACCTTCTTCTACAAATGCTATTCATGAGGCTTTCTTTTGTTCCTTAATGTCAACAAATGCTAATTAAACTGTCTTTTGACAGAACTGATACCTCAACCAGGTTATTCTATTTGCAGATATAGAAAGTCTGTATTTAAATTGTCTTTTTTTTATAGCAATGAAACTTTTATGTGTTTCTTTTTTTCCTAAGAGGAGCAAATGGAGAAGAGACCAAAAAGGCTAAGAAGAGATCAAACAAGAAATAATAGGCATCACTCAATGGTTCCTCTTCTATTCCATATAACTTTGTCTAAATTCAAGTCAATTAAATTTAGCCACAAGTTTCCTCAGCTGGCGTAGTTTCTAAGCACCAAAAGGGTCCCAGCCCTCAAAAATCTCCTAACCTAGCAGAAGAGCTAGACCCGCAAAGAAAAAATGACCAATGTCATGCATATTAGAGTAAAACAATAATTAAAGGGGACTCCAGAGTAAGGGAATGAATGCATCTTCTGGGAAAGGGCTGGGGGCCAGGGGAAGGGCAGGAAGGGCTCTGCTGAGGTCGTAACATTTGGCAAAGGAGTGAGAACCAGCCAGGAGTAAGAGAAGGTCAGGCAGAAGAATCAATGGGAGAATAAGGAGAGTAAGGGCCCAACTCACCACCTGCTCTGACAGAGGAACGTCCAGCGACATCCCAGAACATGGGGTAATCAAACGAACACAGGAGGCAAGGTTAGAAAAACAGGAGATAAATGTGGCTCCAAGGCTTCTTGCTTGGGTCATAAAAAGGATGCCAGTAATAAGACAGGAATTATTAGGGGAAAGGCAGGCCAAAGCAGAAGATCATGAACAGCGTCTGGGACACGGTGAACTCCACGCTGTAAGAGACTTTACGAGGAATAAGGAAAGCAGCAGCTCGGGTTGAGGTGGGACGGGGGTCTCGGATCTGGGGAAAGCCCCTCAGGGAGTGGACAGGAGCGTCACTTATTTACCGCTCCCAGTTCAGTCTCCTAGAAATGAATGGAGGCGAGAGGAGGGGCGTCAGAAGAGAAACACTGACTCGCAGTGAAAGCCTGGCGTTTGGGAAAACAGCGCCCTACGGCTCTCTTATTTATGGCAGCTCTGATCAAAACAGAGCGAGATGACCCGCACAAGTCCTACTCGCACATGTGTGGGGCTGCAGATCTACAGGCAGAATAAATAACAATTAGGAGGCTTCCAAACACAGCTGTCCCCAGCACTGTGGAGGGGGAGGCCGCCGCCGCCGCCGCCTCCCAGCCGCGGGCATCGTGCACGGCGAACGCGCCAGAAAATCGGGGTGTGCCAACTACTCGGGAGAGCTTGCCCGCCTGCAAAATGAGCGAGACAAAAATGAGCACTCAGGAGACTGCTTCCCCAAGTTAAGCGGAGAATCCATCAAAGGCATCCTCTACCCCACAGGACCTTTCAGACTAGAGGAAAAGGGAATGAGCCAGGGGCAGGACCTCAGAAGAGCCTCTTCTGGGTTCTGGAAGGGCAGACCTGCCAGGCGGCACATTCCGGCTGGGAGAACGCGCGCTAAGGGTCAGGTGACTCCTCCAGTTCTCGGGCATGTGACCTCCCGGGAGGCACCCCCACCGCAAAGGAAGGCCTTGGGAGGGTCCACGTGGGGCAAACTCAGGCCCCCGGGAGGGTCCCGGCCCGTGCAGGGCATGCAGCCGCCTCGCTCCTTAGGGACTCAGCAGGGTGCACCCCGGGATGCTCTAGACGCTCCTGTGTTGGGGAAGGAGAGAATGTTCTCCCCTCTTTAGGTTTTGGGAGGACCACGCCTCTTCAGTCCAAGATTCAGGGGTGGTGAGAACTCCTGCCTAGTGCGGGGAGCCCGCATAAGGAGAAAGGGCCTGCTACCCCCTGGTCAGAAAACACGCACCGTCCTCCCAAGGGAAAGGAAACAGCAGCGGAAAAGTCCTTCCCAGGCACGGAGGCACCAGAAGGACACAGCGGATGGCCGCCACGTGGCACGGTCAGACCTGGGCGGCTCTTTTCTCCTGTTAGGCAAAACTAGACAGTGAGCCTGCCCCCCACGTGTGTGAGGACTTTACCAGGGCGCTCTGATCCCCGCTGTCTTCTCAGGAGCCTTCTCTGCATTTGGAAAGGCTCTCTGTGTAGGCAGTAACCGGGTGATTTTCAGGAACCTACACAGCTTATAAAGCAGAGACGTTACTTTGCCAACAAAGGTCCGTCTAGTCAAGGCTATGGTTTTCCCAGTGGTCATGTATGGANAACATGGGGTAATCAAACGAACACAGGAGGCAAGGTTAGAAAAACAGGAGATAAATGTGGCTCCAAGGCTTCTTGCTTGGGTCATAAAAAGGATGCCAGTAATAAGACAGGAATTATTAGGGGAAAGGCAGGCCAAAGCAGAAGATCATGAACAGCGTCTGGGACACGGTGAACTCCACGCTGTAAGAGACTTTACGAGGAATAAGGAAAGCAGCAGCTCGGGTTGAGGTGGGACGGGGGTCTCGGATCTGGGGAAAGCCCCTCAGGGAGTGGACAGGAGCGTCACTTATTTACCGCTCCCAGTTCAGTCTCCTAGAAATGAATGGAGGCGAGAGGAGGGGCGTCAGAAGAGAAACACTGACTCGCAGTGAAAGCCTGGCGTTTGGGAAAACAGCGCCCTACGGCTCTCTTATTTATGGCAGCTCTGATCAAAACAGAGCGAGATGACCCGCACAAGTCCTACTCGCACATGTGTGGGGCTGCAGATCTACAGGCAGAATAAATAACAATTAGGAGGCTTCCAAACACAGCTGTCCCCAGCACTGTGGAGGGGGAGGCCGCCGCCGCCGCCGCCTCCCAGCCGCGGGCATCGTGCACGGCGAACGCGCCAGAAAATCGGGGTGTGCCAACTACTCGGGAGAGCTTGCCCGCCTGCAAAATGAGCGAGACAAAAATGAGCACTCAGGAGACTGCTTCCCCAAGTTAAGCGGAGAATCCATCAAAGGCATCCTCTACCCCACAGGACCTTTCAGACTAGAGGAAAAGGGAATGAGCCAGGGGCAGGACCTCAGAAGAGCCTCTTCTGGGTTCTGGAAGGGCAGACCTGCCAGGCGGCACATTCCGGCTGGGAGAACGCGCGCTAAGGGTCAGGTGACTCCTCCAGTTCTCGGGCATGTGACCTCCCGGGAGGCACCCCCACCGCAAAGGAAGGCCTTGGGAGGGTCCACGTGGGGCAAACTCAGGCCCCCGGGAGGGTCCCGGCCCGTGCAGGGCATGCAGCCGCCTCGCTCCTTAGGGACTCAGCAGGGTGCACCCCGGGATGCTCTAGACGCTCCTGTGTTGGGGAAGGAGAGAATGTTCTCCCCTCTTTAGGTTTTGGGAGGACCACGCCTCTTCAGTCCAAGATTCAGGGGTGGTGAGAACTCCTGCCTAGTGCAGGGAGCCCGCATAAGGAGAAAGGGCCTGCTACCCCCTGGTCAGAAAACACGCACCGTCCTCCCAAGGGAAAGGAAACAGCAGCGGAAAAGTCCTTCCCAGGCACGGAGGCACCAGAAGGACACAGCGGATGGCCGCCACGTGGCACGGTCAGACCTGGGCGGCTCTTTTCTCCTGTTAGGCAAAACTAGACAGTGAGCCTGCCCCCCACGTGTGTGAGGACTTTACCAGGGCGCTCTGATCCCCGCTGTCTTCTCAGGAGCCTTCTCTGCATTTGGAAAGGCTCTCTGTGTAGGCAGTAACCGGGTGATTTTCAGGAACCTACACAGCTTATAAAGCAGAGACGTTACTTTGCCAACAAAGGTCCGTCTAGTCAAGGCTATGGTTTTCCCAGTGGTCATGTATGGATGCGAGAGTTGGACCATAAAGAAAGCTGAGCGCCGAAGAATTGATGCTTTTGAACTGTGGTGTTGGAGAAGACTCTTGAGAGTCCCTTGGACTGCAAGGAGGTCAAACCAGTTCATCCTAAAGGAAATCAGTTCTGAGTGTTCATTGGAAGGACTGATGTTGAAGCTGAAACTCCAATACTTTGGCCACCTGATGCGAAGAACTGACTCATTTGAAAAGACCCTGACGCTGGGAAAGATTGAGGGCAGGAGAAGGAAACAACAGAGGATGAGATGGCTGGATGGCATCACTGACTCACTAGACATGAGTTTGAGTGAACTCCGGGAGTTGGTGATGGACAGGGAGGCCTGGCGTGCTGCAGTCCATGGGGTGGCAAAGAGTCAGACACGACTAAGGGACTGGACTGAGCTGACTGACACACCCCACCTTCAGCTCCATCCGGATGCCCCAGGGCAAGCCCTGACAAAGGACTCCAAACCCCAGCATTTAAATATGCTCAAGCCTCTCCCATTTTTTTTTTCTTTTAAGCCTGACCTCACAATCCATCTCTCTGGCCACAACCCCCCAAACCACTCACCACTAACCTTGAGAACTTTTCCAAACTCTAGTCTCTACTTTTCCAACTCTCATTCCCCTCCCCCTCAAAATATCACCCGATGAAATGGCTGTTTGCCAAGGTCACCCACAACCTCCAAGGCACTGGACACGGCGGGTCCCATGGTTGGGGCGGGGGGAGGCTAACCCCTTACAGAATTTCGCTGTTTGCTGTTCAACCTCAACCCGAATCACAGGCGCACACGCGGCCTCTCCCCCGTGAGCCTCCGGCCCGTCTGCCTCCCACCCCTCCAGGCTGGCACTGTGCGCCCGCCGCCCTGGGGCACAGACCTTCCGCGCGGGGCGGGCCTGGCCTGGTCTGAGGCTGACAGGCGTCTCCCCGCCCTCCTCTCACCTGCCTTTGGGGCTGCTGCGGGCAGGGCCCCTCACACGCGGATGCCCCGGAGCTCCATCCTGGGCTCCCGTCCCAGTCCTCACCCGTTCCGGGCCTGTTACTGCGCGGGGGAATCACCGCCCGTCCGTCCAGCCAGGCTGCTGACTGGCCTCCCCGACGGGCCCTCTGGCACCGCCACCGACGCTCAGGCTCGGGGCGGCCTCGGGGGCCTCCAGGCCCCCAGAACCTGCATTAGGCGCCTTCCTGTGTGCTGGCGGCGTCCTGCAGGGCCTCCTTCCTCGCACTGACCACCCGTGCCCCGGGTCTCCGCCTGTCCAGAGGACTAGAGTTACCTATCATGGAGCCCTTGGCGCCTCTGGCCAGGCAGGCATCCTCCCCGGGCCTCAGTGTCCCCACTTGGAAAATGGAAGCAATGAATCAGGGGCACAGCGGGGTGCCACTTCCCGTGAGGTGCCCTCTGAAGAGGGCCTGTAGGCAAAGGAGCCGAGACCCGCGGTGTTTCCCCGCCGGCTGGCATTAGACAGCACGCTGACAGCTCTCTCATCTTCCCTTGTTTAAACGACGGTCTCCAAACTCATCTGACCGCAGAAGCTTCTCCTGGGATATCTCAGCCCCTGCAGACTGGGTGGTGCTCCAGGGGGTACGCACCATGGCACGCACTAGATGAACGATTCTCAGTGGGGGGCAACAACATCTCGGGGTAGAGACTAGGGACACTGCTCAGCAGCCCCCAAGGCACAGGGTGCCCCCATACAAAGACCTACAAGCCCCAGAGGTTTGCAATGCCCGGGCTGAGGCCCCCGAGCCAGACGGTGCAGTTATCCAGGCCCCTTCCAGCTCTGAACCTAATGATGCTACAGAGTCGCAGAAACATGCCTCGGTGCTTCAGACGGAGACAACCGGCCATCCTGCACACAGCCTGGGCGGAGAGGCATTCCTTTCAAACTGAAAAGCAGGGTGTTATTGGAATGTTTGCAACTGTTCTTGGCTTTCATTTTTGTTTTCAACTGTTTATTTCATATGCTTATAACTTTTGCATTTTGTCGATATTTTATTTACACTGTACTAGTAGCGTTACATGATGTGGCAATAACTGGAAAAAAAAATCACTTTGGTTACTTACAAGTAAAGCAAAACCAAAGAGAAATGTGACTGCTGACAACCTATTGTGCAATCAAATGTCTCGCAAACATTCTGTGAAGGACTTACCCTGTTCTTTCTTAAAGAATAGCTAAGCAGTGCAAAAAGCAGGGATGATTTCAATATTTCATTTTAGCTATAAAAATAAATTTCTCTGAGTCTAAACTTCATTTGCTTCAAGAAAGAAGGAAAGGAAAAAAAAAAATTGCTTTAATTTTACATACACTGAAGGATAAGATGCATACTGATCACCAAAGACCAATTTCAAATGGATTTAAGTTTTGCCATTCTCCTCTCACCTTAGAAAGTTTTTGAGTATAAAGTGTCTGCTAGAATGAAAATATGATCCTGATAGTAAAGCAAGATTCATCCCCAAGTAGTGTAAGGAATGTGTTTTTAAGTATTATTTAACATATTCTTCTAAAGAAAGTCTTTGCAGTTAAATAATGACACAATAGTAATAATAAGGTTAACTAACAATGGTTAACATTCATTGAGAACGTGGGAAGTGTCAGGCAAGTGTTTTTCACACATGATCTCATTCTAAGACTTATAGGCAGTAGGGACTATGATTGATCCCATTTTACAGAAGAGGAAACTGAGGTTCACGAAAGGGAATCAGTCCCCAGAGTGATACTGCTTGGAACCTAACAGCAGAGCTAGCCCTCTCGTCTGTCTGATTCTAGAGTATTTTGATTTTATGAGTAACAGGCCTTGTTTTGTTTGCTGTGGGCAATCTAAAGCCACTCATGCAGAAATGCCAGCCACCGGCACGTCCCTGGTGGTCCGGTGGCTAAGACTCCACTCTCCCGATGCAGGAAGCCCAGGTTCGATCCCTGGTCAGGGAACCAGACCCCACATGCTGCAATGAAGACTGAAGATCTCACGTGCTGCAGCTGACACCCAGTGCAGCCAAATAAATTAATAACTATTTAAATATTGAGAAAAGAAATACTAGTCATCATGAAGGATCAGCAAAAGATTCCATTCTCACGGGCATGGCAGTAACCTGTAGATGTCCTGGAAGAGGGTGATCAAAAGAAAATAATTTTAGCTGTTTTTATGCAGACACGCTCCCGATAAATCGTTAGCACTTGGAATGGTTAGTTCATAGAACTGAGAGCGAATATGGCGAACTCCTTTGTTTTGTGAACTTGAAACGGTCACTGGAAAGCCAGCTGGATTGCTTCAGAAAACATCTGGATCCTCAAAACCATGAAACACAGAGTGACCGTCTGACCCTCGATTCCACATCTGGGGGTGCAGCCAAAGAGAAGTGCAAATGACTGTCCACACAGGGAAGACTGCACCCAAGTGTCAGAGCTGCACTACGGGCCAAGCGATGAAAAGAACCTGCATGTCCATCAAGCAGCAAGTGGACAACGCGCGACGGATCCACACAGCAGAAGATCGTCCAGCCGTAAGAAAGAGCATCAAGTGCTGATACCACTTGCTGGAACATGGAGGGACCCGAAAACACTCTGTGATTAAGTAAAAAAAAAGCCAGTTGCAAACGACCACATGTCATATGATTCCACTTATGTGAACAGTCCAGAATAGGCAAGTTCAAAGAGACGGGAAGTCAACCAGCGGTTGCCAGGGCCAGTAGTGGCTACTGACGAGCAGGGTGTTTCTCTTTCCGGAGGTGAAAATGGTCTGGAATGAGGCAGCGCTGATGGCTGCACATCTGAATATACTAACCAATAAACTGTGCACTTTAAAAGGGTGAAATGACGTGACTCACAACCCGATAAGAAAAAACACACACTGGATAAGTGCAACAAACAAAACGAACAATAAAGCACATATTTATAACTTGAACTCAGATAAGTATGTGTACTAGTGGGATTTCGGAATTTTAAATGGACACACTGAACAACCGTAATGACTTTAGGTCATTTTATACTTTTTTTTTTAAGCCCTGAATTCTGTAGATTTAGGTTTCATATAATAGATGAAATTTAGTTGAATAAAACCTGAAATTCTGACCTAGAGGTATCTGGTTACCCCCAGTCCCTGACTTACGCTGAGCAAGACGTAAACCAGTAGACCACGCTGCACTTCAGAGCGGGGCTGGGTGTGGGGGCAGAGGCACCACCCGCCAATCACGCCAGCGAGCCTCCACGAGCACAGACCGTGGAGGCTGACCGTGCGTCGTGGCAAAGCTGATCTGCTCACAGCTGACAGTTCCGAGGCCTGGAAAGCTAAAATCCTGGGCTTCTACTTTAGATTTCACTCTCTTTGTTAAAGATGTTAGATGACCGAAGAGCAGTTTGTACTCATTTCAAAACAAGGGGGGGGAAAAAATTTATCCTGACACGTCCAACTGGAAGTGATTAAAAGAGACGGGTCCTAGAGAATCTGGTGTTTGGTGTTTTCCTAAGTAATCCACAGAAACTAACCCAGGAGACTTTCCCGTCACTCCGTTATCCGACTTAACTCAATGTAAAGGTTTAGATGGTTCAAGCAGTACAGCTAAAACCCAGGAGACTTCCCCGTCTCTNAGAGAATCTGGTGTTTGGTGTTTTCCTAAGTAATCCACAGAAACTAACCCAGGAGACTTTCCCGTCACTCCGTTATCCGACTTAACTCAATGTAAAGGTTTAGATGGTTCAAGCAGTACAGCTAAAACCCAGGAGACTTCCCCGTCTCTCCATTATCCAGCTTAATTCAATGTAAAGGTTTAGATGGTTCAAGCAGTACAAGCCCACACCCCACAGTTCTCATCTAACACCCTCTGTGTCCCCTTAGTTATTCTCCAAACGCTCCCTGGGCACCTACTATGTGCCAGTCGCCATGCCAAGCGCTAGGGGCACAAACGTGAAGGAAAACAGAGACTGTCTCTGCGCCACAGGGCTCTCAGGCCAGTGGGCACGAGCATCATGAGCCAAAAAGTGTACACCAGGGGCTTCCCTGGGGGCCCAGTGGCGGAGACGCCAAGCTCCCAGTGCAGGGCCCTCAGTCTGCTCTCTGGTCAAGGAACTAGATCCCACACTCTGTAACCAAGACTAAAGATCCCACATGTCCCAGCGAAGACCCAGTGCAGCCAAATACATAGATAAATATTTTATAAAATATGTGCACCAAACACTAGTGACTTCAAAAGTGGATAAATTCTAGGAAAGTTGAATCTTGGAGTAACAGAATTTAAACTTTATGCTATTCACTGTCATGCAAGTAAATCTTATCTTATTAAAACAAAATATTAGACTCTAAAATTTTAGCACCTTAACTTGGGATCATCAACTTGACCTAGATGAAATTGACCTTCATTAGCGTAGTGCTAAAGGAGGAGCAAACAGACACAACAGGCTCCATCTTGAAAGCAGGACTCCATCCTGGGTCGGACTGTGGACTTTGAGCTCTATGCCCAGTACCTATGGAAATGACACACCGACTGGAAAGCCAGACCCCCCGGAAAAGAGCGCCAGAGCTCGTACGTAGACTCTCCATGGCCTAAAAAAATACTCTAATTACCTGTGTAACCGAACAGAATCATAAATTCTATTATGCCTACTGGGGTATGGCCACAGGCCTACTGATAATTGTCCACTGTTAACTACTTAGGCTTAAGGCATATGAATCATAAGTTAACTTAGACTGTATCTTTCTTTTCCTTTGTTCAGACTAGTTTCAGAGAATTTGGGGACGTACACTTAGGTTATATAAGGTTTTCACAAAAACAGGCCCGGGTCCTTGGCTAAAAGGAGACTCTGCCTTGGGCCCACCAGTGTAATAAACTGTACTCCACTATCTGCATTTTCCTTCTGAGTGAGTTTGCTTCCCGGAACGTGTGGCTATAACACTTATAGATTCTAGAGGGTTCTGGAAAGTATATACTAAGAAAAGCAAATGCTGCCATGCAAAATACATAAGCAATAAAGAGGATATCCACTTATACATTTCAGTAAAACAGACTCATCAAGAAGGGCGGGGAGCTGGATGCTGAACAGCTCCAGTTTGAGGGTGACAGCAGCCGGCAAAACCAAGGTCAGATGCCAAGGGACAGCAGTGGGCACGCAGAGCAGGGAGCTCTAAGTGCTCCTTCCTCCACAGAAAGTAAACTGGCAAAACTGTCTTCAACAACTTTTTTGGCACTGTGGGAAAAGCTAAAAGACTGCAGAACCAAGGGAACATTTAATAAAGAAACAAAACAAAACCAGCTCAATCTCAAGGGGAAGGTCAGCGTTGTGGTATCATAAGTAGCTCTCCTCCCCAGTCAGTGGTGGGGGCGCTCAGAGGAGAACAGCCCACATTCCCAGTACGCAGACCACCACCAGAAGAAGCAAAGCAGAGCTTATTCCGAAGAAGTGTGGCTGTTTGTTTTCGTCCGGTTCTTTGGCTCCGTTCAAAGGGCTTAACCTCTCCCAGCTTGAAACTCTATCAGCATTGAGGCAGATAATTTAGGATTTTTGTCAGAAACACTTAAATGCAAATATATTTGTGGCTTCTGCCTGGGGGTGGGGGTGGGGGGATGGATAACAATTAGCGAATCAGAAAGCTTGAGAAGAGAAGAGGCTGGAGGATAAGATGCTTTGGCAAATGAGGACTTTAAAAAGACCAGACATATTCCTGGGAATCTAGACAGCTACATGTACGCATGGGGCTAGGTACGTATTCAGGAAAGTCCCCCGAAGGCCCAAAACTCTCAGTTCTGGCTGACCTTTACGTTCTATGCAAGTAGGAAGTAAAGGCTAAGACAGAGTCGCAAATTTCTGCCCCATCACTAGCTGACCACTAAGCCAATAAAACCAAGACATCAATGGCCACACATGATGAAGATAGACTTCACCAAACTGGTACAGAAATGTCACTAATCAAACAACAGCAACCGCAACACACAGCAACAAGCCCTGGGGAGTGGAACCTTATTTCCAGAATTGCCATGCTATAGTATTAAAAATGTCCAGTTTTCAACAGCAAAAAATTACACAGTATGTAAAGAAATACAGCAGTATGGCCCATATACAGGATGAGAAAAGGCAATTAGAAATTGTCCCTGAGAAGGTCTCATATTGAAGTTACTAGAGAAAGACTTTAAATCAATGATTTTAAAAATGCACAAAGAGGTGGAGAGAACCATGCATAAAGAACTAGAGGAAATCATGAGTGATGTTCATCCAACAGAGATCATGAATAAATATATGATTGGTTTCTTTTTTAAGGAGTCAAATAGAAATTCTGGATTTCCAAAGGACGATCACTGAGCTGCAATTTCCACTGGAGGGGCTCACGATCAGATCTGACCAGGCAGAGGACAGAATCCACATCTTGAAACCAGGTCCAGAGATATGAGCCTGTCTGAGAAGAGTTGACTCATTGGAAAAGACTANGGATTTCCAAAGGACGATCACTGAGCTGCAATTTCCACTGGAGGGGCTCACGATCAGATCTGACCAGGCAGAGGACAGAATCCACATCTTGAAACCAGGTCCAGAGATATGAGCCTGTCTGAGAAGAGTTGACTCATTGGAAAAGACTAATGCTGGGAGAGATTGGGGGCGGGAGGAGAAGGGGACGACAGAGGATGAGATGGCTGGATGGCATCACTGACTCGATGGACGTGCTGCTAAGTCGCTGCTAAGTCCGACTCTGTGCGACCCCATAGACGGCAGCCCACCAGGCTCCGCTGTCCCTGGGAGTCTCCAGGCAAGAACACTGGAGTGGGTTGCCATTTCCTTCTCCAACGCATTAAAGTGAAAAGTGAAAGTGAAGTTGCTCAGTCGGACTCTTAGCGACCCCATGGACTGCAGCCCACCAGGCTCCTTCGTCCACGGATTTTCCAGGAAAGAGCACTGGAGTGGGGTGCCATTGCCTTCTCCGTGAGGGACGTGAGCCTGAGTGAACTCCGGGAGCTGGTGATGGACGGGGAAGCCTGGCGAGCTGCGATTCATGGGGTGCAGACTCGGACACGGCTGAGCGCCTGCACTGCACTGCGCTCAGGAGCAGAAGGGAGGGAAGAGAAGCCAGCAGAGCCGGGGGCTTCCAGGACACAGCAGTCACAGACGCGCNAAAAGGAAAGATGAGGTTAAAAAATAGTTAAAATGTTGATATACGGCAGAAATCAACACAGTATTGTAGAGCAATTATCCTGCGATTAAAAATAAATAAATTTAAATTTAGAAAAAGTTAAAAGAAGTAGAGAAACACACAGCCCTGGGTTTCTTGGCCTCAGCAGTGTTGACCTTTGGGATCGCTCTTTGTGGTGGTGGTGCTGCGGGGGGCTGTTCTGTGCATTGCAACATGCTTAGCAGTACCCCTGGCCCCTACCCACTAGATGCCAGTTGTGACTGCTAGAAATGTCTCCAGACACTGCCAAGTGTCCCTCAGGGGACAAAATTGTCTCCAGTTGAAAACGCACTGACATAGCCACCCTCTGATGCCCAAAGAACAGGGCTGAACTTCCTTTATCCTGGAGGACAACAGAAAGTAGAGAGAGGATGCTAAAAATACCGACTGCCCAATCAAGAACCATCAGTCATGTGGAGGGAGCTCTCCTGCCCAGATGATGCCATCTGCTTCCAAGTTGGTGGTGGAGGTGCCTGAGGGAGTTGTCTGGGAGGGGAAGGCAGACAGGGGAGGGGCGATGGGGAGGGTGAGGATGGGNCTCAGAGCTGGACCGCGCCTGCCTCCCGCAGACCCCCGCCCGCCGCCGCCGGCCCACCAGGGTTGGCAGTCGGGACCAGCAGAGACATCTCACAGGAGCTACACTTCAGTCACTGCTTGAAGAGGGGGCAGAAAGGGAGCTGACTCTGAACACCTGCAATATTTCACTATTCTTAGTAATCATGTAAACTCACTGTTAGAAAAATGCTATGTATTATATATTTATTATGAAATAATTATAATTATTATGAAATTATATATCATTATTATGAAATATTTAATATTTATTTATTATTATGAAAGGGTTACTGTTTTCTCCAGTGAACCCTTTTCTACCTTTATGGCAGGTCTCAACAGAGAAATCCGGGTTCTATATGCAAAATTTTGCTTCCAGAAGCTTTCTGTCTGTCCAAAGCATTAATGGATCCTATGATGGAGGAAGAATGAGAGAGAAATAGTCTTCAACTAAACCCTGTATTTTAATCCTCTTTAAGATAGCATATTTAGCTGTCTCTAAAAGACTCTTCCCTAAAATATAGTATTTTCATTTCAATTACCATGGGTTAAGAAAAGATACTGTGTCCATTCAAAGATGGAATGTTTCATTTGCCTGTTGCCAATTATGATTCTTCTATTGACAGAAATATACCTGCAAGATACGTTTCTTTTTAAAACTGAAGTATAATTGATTTATAATATTACGTTAGTTCAGATATACAGCAAAGGAATTCAATTCAATTATACACATATTTTTTCAGATTCTTTTACATTATAGACTATTACAAGCTACTGAATTTTGTTTCCTGCACTATACAGTAAACCTATTTTAAATAAATCTGTTTATTTTATATACAGTGGTTTCTGTTAATTTCATAATTTATCCTTCACCCCTTTGGTAACCGTAAGTTTGTTTTCTATGTCTGTAGGTCTGTTTTTCTTTTATAAATAAACTCCTGTGTATTATTTTTTAGATCCCACATATAAGTATAAAATTTTGGTCTTTCTCTGACTGACTCCACTCAGCATGATAACCTCTTGGAGAAATCGAACTGGATTCATTCCAGGATCACAATGGTTCAAGACACGCAAATCAATCAGTGTGATACACCACATCAACAAAAGACAAAAATCACCTGTCATCTCAACAGAAAAGAAAAGCATCTGACAAAATTCAACATCCATTCATGATAGAAACTCTCACCAAAGTGGATATAGAGGGAACATATCTCAACATAATAAAAGTCATTTATGACCAACCCACAGCCAATATAATACTCAACAGTGAAAAGCTGAAAGCCTTCCCTCTGAATTCTAGAATAAGATGAGAATGCCCTCTCTCATTCCTTCTACTCAACACAGTCCTAGCCACAACCATCAGATGAGAAAAAAATAAAAGGCATCCAAATTGAAAGGGAAGAGGTAAAATTGTTCTATTATATGCAGATAACATGATATTCTATATAGAAAATCTAAAGACTTCACACAAAAACTCTTAAAACTGAGCATTTAATTCAGCATGGTAGCAAGATACAAGAGTAACAAACAGAAATCAGTCTCATTTCTTTACACTAACAATGAAATATCAGAAAGAGTAAAAGAAAATTCTGTTCAATACCACATCAAAAAAATAAAATACCTAGGAAAAAACTACCTAAGGAGGTGAATATTCAGTGGAAAGATTGATGCTGAAGCTGAAGCTCCAATACTTTGGCCACCTGATGGGAAGAACTTACTCATTAGAAAAGACCAGGATGCTGCAAAAGATTGAAGGCAGGAGGAGAAGGGGATGACAGAGGATGAGATGGTTGGATGGCATCACNCTGAAGCTGAAGCTCCAATACTTTGGCCACCTGATGGGAAGAACTTACTCATTAGAAAAGACCAGGATGCTGCAAAAGATTGAAGGCAGGAGGAGAAGGGGATGACAGAGGATGAGATGGTTGGATGGCATCACTGATTCAATGAACATGAGTTTGAGCAAGCACTGGGAGTTGGTGATGAACAGAGAAGCCTGGTGTGCTGCAGTCCATGGGGTCACAAAGAGTCGGACACGACTGAGCGACTGAACTGAAGGAGGTGAAAGACCTCTACACTGAGAAATACAAACTGCTGATAAAGGAAACTGAAGAAGATTTAAAGAAAAGGAAAGCAATCCCATTCTCTTGGACTGGAAGAACGAACACTGTTAAAATGGTCATACTGCCCAAAGCAATCAACAGATTTAGCGTGCTCCCTATCAAATTACCCATGACATTTTTCATAAAACTAGGATGAAGACTCCTAAAATTCACATGGAACCAAAAAACACCCAGAATTGCCAAAGCAATCTTAAGGAAAAACAAAAAACAAAGCAGGAGGTATACCCTCACACACTTTAATACTACAAAGCTACAGGACTCAAAACAGCATGGTATTGGCCCCAGACAGACATATGCATTGAGGTAACAGAATAGAGAGCCCAAGAATAAACCCACACACCCACAGTCAATTAATCTCCAACAAGGGAGGCAAGTACAATGGAGAAAAGATAGTCTCTTTGGCAAGTGGTGTTGGGAAAGCTGGACAGGCTTATGTAAATCATTGAAGTCAGAACACTCCCTCACACTATATACAAAATGTGATAATCTCTTGAAGAAAAGAGATACGACCCAAATAAAATAAGAAATGAAAGAAGAGAAATAACAATTGATACCACAGAAACACAAAAAATCATAAGAAAATACTATGAACAGTTATATGTCAAAAATTTTGACAATCTAGAAGAAATGAACAAGTTTCTAGACACAACCTATCAAAACGGATTCAAGAAGAAGAAGATAATTTGAACAGACTGATCACTAGAAGTGAAACAGAATCTGTAATTTGAAATACTGCCTCCCACAAAAGTCCAGGACTAGAAGGCTTCACTGGGGAATTCAACCAAATACACAAGGAACTTACGGCAACCCTTCTCAAACTCTTCCAATCTTCCAAAAGTCTAAAGAGGAGAGAACACTCCCAGAATTATTCTATGATGCCACTATAACTTTGGTGCCAAAACCAGAGACTCTGCAAAAAAAGAAAATTATGGGCCAATAATTTTGATGAATATAGATGCAAAAATCCTCAACAACATATTAGCATACTGAATCCAACAACACGTAGAAAGAATCATACTCCGTGATCAAGTAGGATATATTTCAATAGCACTGAATACCATAGTTTCTAAGCCCTCTGGTAAACACATTATACTATCAACACATACATGCAAATATTAATTTCCCACATGTGGTCTCCTTCATAGCTGTGCTTGGTGGAACTATGATATCTTAGGGGTGATTTCTTCTGACAAAGAAAGTTACCTTTTATGACAACTGAGAGACATAATACATTATCAAAGGAAGTTCCATCCAGTGAGAAACACATGAAGAGATTTAAAATCTTTAAAGTTCTCATTTTTAGACCATTTTAAAATTTGACAATAGCTTTAAAGTTTTGAGGGGGGTTATATGCTTGAAATAGGTTTGACCTAGTATTGACTGTGTGGATCACAGTAAACTGTGGAAAATTCTGAAAGAGATGGGAATACCAGACCACCTAACCT
>SJYV01026734.1:454708-467144 GCA_006410875.1 Neotragus pygmaeus | reverse complement strand
AGATCCCCTGGAGGAGGAAATGGCAACCCACTCTAGTATTCTTGCCTGGGAAATCCCATAGACAGAGGAGCATGGTGGGCTATTAGTCCATGGGGTCCCAAAGAGTCGGACGTGACTGAGCACGCACTCATGCATATACGCACACATCCGTCTACAAGCCAAGGGACCCCATCAATTACCAGCAGCCACCAGAAGCTAGAGGAGAAGCATGGGACGAATTCTCCCTCAGAGCCAACTCTGCCAGTACCTTGATTTCAGACATCTGGCTTGCAGACTGTGAGAGAATAAACACACGGTTTTAAGCCACCCAGTTTATGGAAGTTTGAAATGGCAACCATAGGAAACTATTGTAATATACATGGCAGCTCATGACACGGTGACATGGGGGGGAGCACTAATACTCGTTTTGGAATCACAATTACCTGAATTTGGATTTTATTTGTGTCTCCGCCACTTTCTACTTATATGATTTTAGATGATTTATCAATGTTCCCCTCTGGGCAGGGGGATGGTAATATTTATTTTACAAAGGTGGAAAAATGAAATGAGAGGCAGCCACATAGCATCTGGCACATAATAACAACTTCATAAGTGTTAGGTCATTATCATGCCTTTATTATTAGAAGTTGGTTGCACACCCAAGTTAATGACTAGTTAAGGGGAAGACAGGAAGTTACTTTTTTTTTTAGGAAGTTGCCTTTGAAATAGGCATTCCAGAAAGAGGTGATGGCTCCTCTTCTGTGAAGAAGTAGGGAGAGAGGACATTTGAGACAAAAACTAAGGAGGAGAGTCCATTGTCTGTGTTTGAAAATAAGAGAGAAAAGAGAAGACAGAGGAATAACTGGGAAAGACATCGGGGGTGGACCGGTTTTAAAATAAAACAACTATCGCTATTATGGAAGATGAAGGGAGGGTGTTGCTCTATGTTTAGGAGGAGGACGGAAATAGAGAAATTACTCTTTTAGAGGACAGAAGGGGAGAGGCTGTAATTATAAAGGGAGTATATGTATCTCTCATGCTGAGTGGTTAAATAAACAGGCCTGTATGGAGGCTTCTCTCTTTCTGGAGAAGCCCAAGGAAGAGTGAACTTCCTTTTCAGGATGCCATCAGGTATCAGAAGGAGTACCTGCCCATCTCCTGAGTGGGGGGGCNTCCTTCTCCAATGCATGAAAGTGAAAAGTGAAAGTGAAGTCACTCAGTCATGTCTGACTCTTAGTGACCCCATGGACTGCAGCCCACCAGGCTCCTCCATCCATGGGATTTTCCAGGCAAGAGTACTGGAGTGGGATGCCATAAACAAGATTAAATGGCAGTAGTGTTTTTAATGTAATTTAGGAAGAGAGACAACATAAAAGAAAACCCATTTGAAGGATTTTGCAGTAATTCAGTTAAGAAGATTGTATCTGACATAAGGTTTCATCTTGATTATTGTTGGCATTTCCATCTGCTAATCCCTAATACACAGTATGTAAATAATAAATATCATTGAATGCATAAATTAATGCAGAGTTAACTTTTTTTTTTCCAGAGTAAATTTAATCAGGGCTTCACAGGTGGCGCAGTGGTAAAGAATCCCCCTGCCAATGCAGGACACACAACAGATGCTGGTTCAATCCTTGGGACAGAAAGATTCCCTGGAGTAGGAAATGGCAACCCACTCCAGTACTCTTGCCTGGAAAATTCCATTAACAGAAGATCCTGGTGGGTCACAGTCCATAGGGTTGCAGAGTTGGTCACAACTGAGAGACTGAGCGCATCAGGGGCTCAGTACTAATTCAATGGCAAACACTGAATGAATGAAGTAAAATAACAACAATGGTAATGGAAAGTGGGGAACAAACAGAAAAAATACTGACAAAATCAATATAACTTAATATTAGATTAGAAGTGGAGGAAAACTATATGATTTTTAAATTAGGAGCTTGGATGCTTTGAGAAGGAAGGAAGAAGATACTGTCTTTCTGTGAGTAGAAAAGATTTTACTGCCAGTCTTTCTTATTAGAGGTAGAAACTATCATCATTGAGCTTGGTAAACACCCACAGCACAGAAAAGAGCGTAAAAGTAGGTAATAATTGACATGAAATTGAATTTACAGATTGTCTAGCTGGACTTTGTCGAGTGCCCATAATCAGTGGTCTTAGCTTCCCTAAGAACCTATCCTTTTAACCTAAAAGGATTCTAAACAACCTGAATAGTGAATAGATAGCTTAGATCCCACTCCTTTTTTTCTCAACAGAAAATAGAAAAAGAAAAAAAAAGCTAATTAAATAGAAATGTGGCCTTATAGCTCATCTCACAATTTTAGAAGCAACTCGTTTTGCTTTACTCCTGACAGATACCTTCTAAAAGGCAAAATACCAGTAAAAATTAAACTCAAAGTTCCCAGCTCACAACGTTTCCATTTCTGTCCTGATGGATGGTAAAACAGGCAAGATGATGTATATACTCACTACTGTCATATCTATTCACTAAAAAGGCCACTTGTTCTTTTTACCAGATTCCCCTAGGTAGTCAGTCAGAGAAGAAAGGAACTCTCTCCTGGAAGAGACAATGTTGGAGAACGGGTCACATTGATGAATCTGACAACAGTTCTCTTTGAAATCTTAAACTAAAGGACAGGTAAAGGATGATATTTGGTTCTTAATAGTCTATTATTTATTAATAGCAAAAGTGAGGTGCTTAGTGAGATATTCACCAAGAAATTGCATCTCTTGCTTCAGAGTAACTTAAGAATTTGAGGTTTTTCTGAACTTTAACAATCTAAGCACAAAGAGACACAGGCCTATTAGCAGGAAATGGGACCTCTTCTAAAGTCTTTATTCTCCTTGATAAATTCTGTGTTAATTGGAAATTAATTGCTTGTACCACTTATCATAAAGAGATGTTTTTTGGCTGCACCATGCTGGCATGTGGGATCGTATTAATAGCTCTCCGACCAGGGATCAAACCCACATACCCTGCATGGGAAGTGTGGAGTTTTAGGTGAACTGCCAGGGAAGTACCATAAAGATATTTTAAGTATGTGGCAAACATTAACCACTTAACATCTGAATAAGCAGCAGCAAATTCTGAAAGCCAGGCTGACCTCCCTACCAACAGTGAGACTTATTTGGGGTAAGGAAACAGAACATCACATACCCCTGTGTACAAATGTAGATTGCTCAGCCAACAGTTTTTATCTTGGAGTGGTAACTTTGTGATTATCTGGTCTATCCAATTCCCTGTTTTCCAGTGTTTGATCTTTATTATTAAAAATTGATGGGCGTCCAGATTCCTCAGCCTCCTCTACAAGTTCAGCCCAGTATTTCAAGAACTTGATCAACTATTTACACTTCTGAACTCAACTGTATAATCACAGTCCTTTCTGATTCTTAGTTTAAGTCTGAGGAAACTCACTCAGGCGAGAGGTTGGAAAGTACTGACACAAGTCATCCTGGAGTTTGTTGTTTTATTGCTGCCGCTGTTCAGTCGCTGTCATGTCTGACTCTTTGTGATCCCATGGACTACAGCACAGCAGGCTCTTCTGTCCTCCATTATCTTCCGGAGCTTGTTCAAACTCATGTCCATTGAGTCAATGATGCTACCTAACCATCTCATCCTCTGCTGCCTCCTTCTCCTTCAATCTTTCCCGGCATCAGAGTCTTTTCCAATGAGTCAGTTCTTCAGGTCAGGTGGCCACAGTATTGGAGCTTCAGCTTTAGCATCAGTTCTTAACAATGGATTTGCAGGATTGACTTCCTTTAGGATTAACTGGTTTGATCTCTTTGCAGCCCAAGGGACTCTTGACAGTCTTTTCTAGCACCAAAATTTGAAAGTCTCAGTTCTTTGGTGCTCAGCCTTCTGTCCAGCTCTCACATCTGTAAATGACTACTGAAAAAAACCATAGCTTTGACTATATAGACCTTTGTTGTCAAAGTATCTCTGCATCCAAGAGGGTGCATGCCTAAATACAAGCATTTCAACCTTGAAAGACTTAGCAGTTGGCTAGTAATAACTTTTTTCTTAGATCCGAGGATTTAAAATAAACAGGATGGGCCATTCTCTACAAAATATTTAAGGGATAAAAGATTATTGTAGAATTATCTGGGGTCTTCAAACTGTCCATTGTTAAGAATTGCTATTTCCCTTTTTCCTTTCCTCTAAATACCATTCTGGCCACAGCCCAGATTGAAACTACTAAGACTGAAAGTAGAAACATTGGGAAAATCCATGGTGCATTAGTGAAAACAGTCTCTCTACCAAGAAAACAGAAATTTAAGAAGCACGAGGGAATTTTTTCTCACAGAAGAAGCCTGGGATAATCCTCGTAGGAGAATTCATATTATCCCAAGAATAGGCCTCTGAATAAATTGTTTGACCATTGACAAATTTTTAAGAATTTTTAAAGTAACATAAGAACTGTCAGAAAATATGCCATGCTCTTATAAAATGCTTCTCTCAGTCCTCTAACTCACAAAGTGTTTTCTATATTTCTCCTTAGGAGCATTGACTGCAGATATTTGTGATCTATTAAAGACTTGCTGGTGCCAGGCAGTATGCTAACTATTTTAGAAATATGAAGTCTTTTAACCCTCACAGCAATTCCTATAAGTTGGTAGTGTTAATCTCATTTTAGATATAAAGAAACTGAAATACAAAGAGAACAGAATTTCAGAAAGTTTGTATGGCTAAGAGGTGACAAAGGCAGGATTCAAATCTCTTATCCCAGAGCCCTAACTGCTTTCATTGCTTATGAAAATGGAGGATGAACCAAGCACAACCTTGAACACCACATTACCATTTGGACTACAAAAAGTTTTCTTCTTTATGTCCCCTCTTACCCCTAAAACTGAACCTACCAGTGATGGGGGCAAAGAGAGTCCCATTCAGATTGAAATTTCAGAAAAACAGCTTGGATATAGATGTTGGTTAACTTGGTTAAAATAAATAATGGAGTGGAGGGCCAAGTTTCATCTTCGGTTTTATTCATGATGCATAATCAGTACTACAGCTGCTGGTCCATAAATGTAACCAGATTAATTTACCTAAATGTAATTGAAGTTTCCTCACTGTTGGATTCTGGTATAACAGAAACCTTACTGAGTTTTTCCTTAGCTTTGTATATATATTTACCTACAAATGTATATGAAGTATGTATATATATATTAATATGTGGAGATAGACCACAGCACTTAGTGGTAGTTATCTGTGTGCATGTGTATATGCTCAGTTGCACACTCATGTCTGACTCTTTGTGACCCCATGGACTGTGGAATTCTCCAGGCCAGAATACTAGAGTGGAGAGCCTTTCCCTTCTCCAGAGAATNTAATATGTGGAGATAGACCACAGCACTTAGTGGTAGTTATCTGTGTGCATGTGTATATGCTCAGTTGCACACTCATGTCTGACTCTTTGTGACCCCATGGACTGTGGAATTCTCCAGGCCAGAATACTAGAGTGGAGAGCCTTTCCCTTCTCCAGAGAATCTTCCCAACCCAGGGATCTAACCCAGGTCTCCCGCATTGCAGGCAGATTCTTTACCAGCTGAGCCACAAGGGAAGCCCAAGAATACTGGAGTGGGTAGCCTATCCCTTCTCCAGCAGATCATCCCAACCTAGGAATCAAACTGGGATCTTCTGCATTGCAGGTGGATT
Source organism: Neotragus pygmaeus (assembly GCA_006410875.1). NCBI lineage: Eukaryota > Metazoa > Chordata > Mammalia > Artiodactyla > Bovidae > Neotragus > Neotragus pygmaeus. The sequence goes on along the minus strand of SJYV01026734.1, from coordinate 461,509 downwards.
CTTTACCAACTGAGCTATGAGGAAAGCCCCTAGCTGTGGGATCAAATTGCCAACATCCACTGGATCATGAAAAAAGCAAGAGTGTTCCAGAAAAACATCTACTTATGTTTTATTGGCTACACCAAAGCCTTTGATGGTGTGGATCACCACAAACTGTGGAAAATTCTTCAATAGATGAGAATACCAGACCATCTTACCGGTCTCCTGAGAAATCTGTATGTGGATCAAGAGGCAACAGTTAGAACAGGACATGGAATAACATACTGGTTCCAAACGGGGAAAGAACACATCAAGGCTGTGTATTGTCACCCTACTTATTTAATTTATATGCAAAGTACATCATGTGAAATGCTGGGCTGGATGAAGCACAAGCTGGAATCAAGACTGCCAGGAGAAGTATCAATAACCTCAGATATGCAGATGATACCACCATTATGGCATAAAGTGAAGAAGAACTAAAGAGCTTCTCGAAGAAAGTGGAAGAGGAGAGTGAAAAAGTTGGCTTAAAACTCAACATTCAGAAAACTAAGATCATGGCATCNGGATGAGATGGTTGGATGGCATCACCGACTCAATGGATGTGAGTTTGGGTAAACTCTGGGATTTGGTGATGGACAGGGAGGCCTGGCCTGGCGTGTGTGTGTGTGTGTGTGTGTGTGTGTGTGTGTGTGTGTGTATGATGAAGTTGCATATTAATATGCATGCACAATTGTTCAATCCTGTCCAACTCTTACAACCCCAAGCCACCAGGCTCCTTTTTCCATGGGATTTCCCAGGCAAGAATACCGGAATGGGTTGTCATTTCCTCCTCCAGGGGATCTTCCTGACCCAGGGATCAAACCCGCATGTCCTATGTCTCCTGCACTGGCACGCAGATTCTTTACCACTGAGCCACCTGAGAAGCCTCACACATTAATATAACATACTGCATTACATACAACATTTGCCATAACAGTTTGTGTCAGTGTGATTTTATGAGACAAATAATATTGTATCAATTCTTTTATAAAGGAATCAAATGTTGTAAGTAGTTGTTTAAAATATAGTTCCCAGGTGTGTGTTTGTGTATAAAATTGTTATTGTAGATAGAATTGTACCACTTAATTTCAGCCCTTTTTCTAAGTTTTTGTTGCCATTGTACAAAAATACAATAGATTATTAAATATTATTTTTGCCAAACTTATCTAAACTTGTAGTCAATTTTAGTAATGAATTTATATTCTATACAAATTATCATAGGTTCCTCATAATTATAATCTCATCTTTCCTTCTAATTCTTATGTGTCTTTTTCTTGTTAGCATATTTTATTCTATTAGTTTTATTTGTAGAATTATTTTGAAAGCTATATATCTGAAAGGTAATTTGTCTACAGTTATTATACTTAATTACAAATATACACTTATATTTGTCATGTTGTGCATTACATCCCTAGTACTTAAATTTATGTTATAAGTAGAAATCTGTACCGTATTGTTTTGAACTTTATTTCCTTTTCTGTGCCTTAATTTTCTCACTTATAAAAATATGGTGTTGGGATACAGTGTCTTCAAAAATCCTGCCTATTCTGACAAACTAAGATCCTGTGAAGCTATAGCAACACACTGTATCACACATCCTCTGAAAACAGAGAGACTTTAAAAGAAGTCAGTATTAAACAAACATAAGTCTTTAAATCCCATGAAACAGACCTGGGCCTGGGACAAGCACCTTATTACAAAGTTCTATTTGTCTTCAACTGGCCCTGCAAACATGTTGCTTTTGCAGTGTGTATTTCTTTTTTCTTGTGCCCTGTCTGAGGTTTTTTCCCCTCTGTCTTAGTCAGCTTGGGATACTGTAACAAAATAGCATAAAATGGGTGGCTTTTAAACAATAAAAATTTATTTCTCACAGTTCTGGAGGCTGGAAGCATGAGATCAGGTGTCAGTAAAGTCAGGTTCTGGTAAGGGCCTTCTGGATGATAGACAACCAACTTTTCCGTGTATCCTTACATGGAAAACAGCAGAGAATCAAGCTCTCCCAGGACTCTTAAAAGGACACTAAGCCCATTCACTAAGGTTCTACTCTCATTATCTCAGCAAATACTAATTACCTACCTAAGCCTCCATCCTATCGAACCATCACATCAGGGACATCATAGGGTTTCAACTTAGCAATTTCAGGGGCACCTAAACACTTACTCCATACCACTCTCTAGTTCAGATTCCTGGGTCCTTTTTCTTACCAATATGGTACTCTTATCCAAACTGAGCTAATCCCTGTACCAATTAATTCATTAACATTCATACAAAAGTTTTAGTCATACTAATAAATCAAAATTTCATTACTCACTATACATTGCAGAGCATTGTAAAAGAACCTCACGTGTGTGTGCTCAGTCACTAAATCATGTCCAACTCTTCATGACTCTATGCACTGCAGCCCGCCACGCTCCTTTGTCCACAGAATTTCCCAGGCAAGAATACTGGAGTGGTTCACCATTTCCTCCTCCAGGGAATCTTCCCAACCCAGGGATCAAGTCCATGTCTGCTGCGCCTCCTACACTGGCAGGTGGATTCTTTACCACTGAGCCACCTGGGTGGAGATCTCAGGCATCATTGAATAGGTGTGCAAAATATTTGGGAATGGAAAGAGGTAAAAAATAAGTCTTACAAATCACACGTGTAATGTCTCCTACCAAAATGAAGCTTTATCCTCTACATTATCTAAACCAGGACCTAACCCCATGATGGCAGAGTATTCTTTTTTACTAGGTTTGTGCAGAACCTGTCATGAAAACAGTCAGTGACACTCTGGTCTAACCTAACAGAGTTCATGTCTTTTCTTTTTTATTATGTTAGCATAAGTTACACAGCCATCTTCACTTCCCAAAGTCAAATTCAACTCTACTCCCTCACTTTGCCTTTAAAACTGCTTTGCCGAAACCCTTCAGGGAGTTTGGGATTTTTCTGAGCAAAAATTACCCACTCTCTGTGCATGGCTCTGCAGTAAATCATTCTCTGTTTTGAAACAAAAACAAAACCCTCAACTCTACTACAACTTACTGTCTACCACAAGAATTCCAGATACTAGAAATAATTTCAAAGCCAAGAGTCAAAGGAAAATCTATCTGATCCAAAGCTAGTGTACTTGACAATTATTTAATTGCATACATTGCAAATAGATGGGGAAACAATGGAAACGTGACAGACTTTATTTTGGGGGGCTGCAGATGGTGACAGCAAACATGAAATTAAAAGACGCTTGCTCCTTGAAAGAAAAGCTATGACTAACCTAGACAGCATATTAAAAAGCAGAGACAATACTTTACCAACAAAGTTCTGTCTGGTTAAAGCTATGGTTTTTCCAGTAGTCATGTATGGATATGAGAGTTGGACAATAAAGAAAGCTGAGCACCAAAGAGTTGATGCTTTTGAACTGTGATGTTGGAGAAGACTCTTGAGAGTCCCTTGGACTGAAAGGAGATAAAACCAGTCAATCGTAAAGGAAATCAGTCCTGAATATTCATTGGAAGGAATGATGCTGAAGCTGAAACTCCAATACTTTGGCCATTTGATGTGAAGAACTGACTCATTGGAAAAGACCCTGATACTGGGAAAGACTGAAGGTGGGAGGAGAAGGGGACACCAGAGGATGAGATGGTTGGCATCATCAACTCCATGGACATGAGTTTAAGTAATCTCTAGGAGTTGCTGATGGACAGGTTAAGTCTGGCACGGTGCAGTCCATGGGGTCACAAAGAGTCAGACACAACTGAGTGACTGAACTGATACTGAAACTGATACTTGAAAATAGCATTTTCCAAAGTGCATTCAGCAAACATCTAGCCCAATAGACGTTGTGAAGTACAGGTGAAAGATGTTATGGCCACATAAATTTAGGATCCACTATGCAAAGCAAAAACAAACAAGTTTATTTAGTCCAGAATATCTAAGAAATGCCAAGCTCTTTTAAATATGCTCCATTTTTTCCCAAAGGACATCTGTGAAAGTTTGGGTTAATCTATAGGAAAGAGTCACTCCCTCTCTATTTATTATAGGTGAAATGTACTTTCCAAATCTTGATGTTGGGCTTAGAGATATGATGCTTTGATCAATGCAATGTTAAATATATGACTAGAACAGAGACCTTAGATATTCTTGAACAGATCAATTTCACTCTTTCGATTCTTTCTTTGCCTTGAGGACCTGGCCTGGTTAGCCACTTCTCCAGTATGACGACAAAGAGAGATCTGAGCCAAACCAATCAGTAGCTTGGAATGAACTCTTGGTGACCAGAACTTTGAAATAGAGCACCCACTGCATCCTGGTCCAGGTCAGCAGTTGTTGAACTGCAGACCTTAAGCATGAAAATGAATGTGTATGGAGGATAAGCCACTGAAATACTGTTGGCAGTAAGCAAAAACTAACTGAACACCTCTCACTAAAGTAGTGTATTATGCAAAACAGTTTGAGAAAATGACCCCCAACACCCTTCAAATTCTCTTTCTCTACTGGGTTACCATCATTCTCCAGTGTTTAAGAAAATTTGTGCAGCCTGTTAGACTCAATATAATTTTACAATTTTCATTGTGGTTCACATATATAAAATATGCATGTGGGAAACTATAGTGTTCCTCACAACAAAGCTTGTGAATTAGGATGAACCTCATTTCCCAACCAAATAGGGGGATCTGAAGGGCAGAGATGCCTGTGGGACTCAGATCTCCTGAGTCCTAGCCTTGGTGCTTTTCCACTCAACTTTGCTTCCCCTTTTCATTTTTATAAAAAGCCCTTCATGATCTTTTGTGTAATGAGTTCCAAATATTTATTTTCAGATATAGGTCCTGATCTGGAAATTCTGTAATTAAAGAATGACTTCAAAACAACCTGCAGTTGAATAATATGAATGTGGATTGCATGTTTTGAACATTACTAATACCAAGGAGCTGTCCATTTATTTAGTTGCACGAAAATAGTCATCCAATGTACTCTACCCAAAATGGTCCAAGTTACTCTAAAAGCTATTCTAAAGGGATAGAGAGCTGTGGGAAATGACTAAATAGCACTGAAAGCAGTACTCTAACTCATCAAAGTTCAAAAATTAGTCAGTCGGGGTGGTGGTAGAAAGAAGTAAACTAAAGGAACCAGAACGTAGTCCTAAACAAGCTCCCAAACTTACGCGGACAAGTTATGTGCCCAAATGCTGAAACCAATAACTGGCTGGGCATGTTTTAAAAATATTCCTATTGAGCTTGTTTGAGGGCAGGTAGTCTCCTGCAGGGCATTGCCCTCACCTGCTGTTGGCCAAGTGTTCCTAGGCACTGCAAAAGCAACCCTCCACAGAGATCCTAGGAAGGATTCCAGCAAGGCCTCAAGGTCCTACCAACAAAAATATCTAATGTGGACACTGCCTTGTACTTCTTGTAGGAGTGGAAATACCGTGGCATTTCTGAAGAACAATTTGGCAATTTCATTCATTCATCTACTTATCATTCGACAAAGACTATTAAGCCCTGTCTCCATGCCAGCCACTCTTCTAGGGGCTGAAGATACCGCAATGAACAAATCAGACAAAATTGTCTGCCCTGTTGGAGCTGATATTCTAGTGGCAGGGATGAGAGGGACAGTGGGAAATGAGACACTTTGGGGGAGAAATATAAATGAATTAAATTGCCATTAGTAAGTAGAAGGTGAGAGATTCTATAGAAAAAATAACAAGCATCATGGAGAAGGAATGAAATTAGATTATAGGTTTAAATAAGGAAGTCAGGGGAGATCTCAAGGATAAGGTAACATTTATCCCAAAATCATGTTTAAACAGTTATAGCTACAAAAAGAAAGACCTAATGGAAACACAACAAGTGCTCTTTGTGATTATCATTAAGATGAGGGGGAGGGAAATAGAAGATGGAGGACTTTTTGGTGGTTCAGTGGTTAAGAATCCACCTTGCAATTCAGGGAACTTGGGTTTGATCCTTAGTCCAGGAACTAAGATTCCCACATGCCTCAGAACAACTAAGCCTAAATACTCCAGAGCTCATGTTCTGCAACTTCTGAAACCCTCAACAAAAAATCCCTCACTATGAAACGCAGATCCTGCATGCTGCAACTGAGACCCAAAGCAGTCAAATAAATAGATAAATAAATGCTTTTTTTTTAAAAGAAAGTGGGATTTGGGTAAATTTTTTTGTGTGCTATATTCTATATCTGTTTGCTTGTTTTTTAATTCAAATTTTTGAAATGTCAGATAACTCTCTTTTTTAAAAGCCCTTCAAGACAATTCTGATGCATAGTCAGATAGAAAACTGTTTCCTTCTCACATTATATTTTAGATTCTAGATAATTAGATTCTAGGTAATTCTAAATAAAGATCTCAATAATTCTGAGCATACTGAATTGAATATTTTTAAATTAAGTTTTATGTACTTTAATTATTTCCAATACTTCCATAAAATAGTGTTCTAAGTTCAGTTCAGTTCAGTTGAGTCGCTCAGTCGTGTCTGACTCTTTGCGATCCCATGAATCAATCGCAGCACGCCAGGCCTCCCTGTTCATCACCATCTCTCGGAGTTCACTCAGTCTCAAGTCCATCGAGTCCGTGATGCCATCCAGCCATCTCATCCTCAGTCGTCCCCTTCTCTTCCTGCCCCCAATCCCTCCCAGCATCAGAGTCTTTTCCAGTGAGTCAACTCTTCATGATTGGCCACCATGAGGTGGCCAAAATAATGGAGTTTCAGCTTTAGCATCATTCCTTCCAAAGAAATCCCAGGGTTGATCTCCTTCAGAATGGACTGGTTTGATCTCCTTGCAGTCCAAGGGACT
>SJYV01026734.1:358758-453517 GCA_006410875.1 Neotragus pygmaeus | reverse complement strand
AAGGCCTCCCCAGACAGCCATTTTGCTTTTTTGCATTTCTTTTCCATGGGGATGGTCTTGATCTCTGTCTCCCATACAATGTCATGAACCTCATTCCATAGTTCATCAGGCACTCTATGTATCAGATCTAGGCCCTTAAATCTATTTCTCACTTCCACTGTATAATCATAAGGGATTTGATTTAGGTCATACCTGAATGGACTAGCGGTTTTCCCTACTTTCTTCAATTTGAGTCTGAATTTGGTAATAAGGAGTTCATGATCTGAGCCACAGTCAGCTCCTGGTCTTGTTTTTGTTGACAGTATAGAGCTTCTCCATCTTTGGCTGCATAGAATATAATCAATCTGATTTCAGTGTTGACCCATCTGGTGATGTCCATGTGGAGAGTCTTCTCTTGTGTTGTTGGAAGAGGGTGTTTGCTATGACCAGTGCATGTTCTTGGCAAAACTCTGTTAGTCTTTGCCCTGCTTCATTCCGCATTCCAAGGCCAAATTTGCCTGCTACTCCAGGTGTTTCTTGACTTCCTACTTGAGTGTTCAAAAGAGTCATATAAATATCTCATAGTGCATTGTGACAAATAAATGATATGAAGAAGTTGACAGCCTCCTCAATAAATGTTTAGTTATTATTAGTGTATGACTCTTAATGGAGAATAAGCTATTTAACCCAGACTTTGAAAAAAGAATGGGATAAGGATGAGTATTAGTGAAAGTCGTCCAGTTGTGTCTGACTCTTTGTGACCCCATGGACTACAGAGTCCATGGAATTCTCCAGGCCAGAATACAGGAGTAGGTAGCCTTTCCCTTCTCCAGGGGATCTTCCCAACCTAGGGATCAAACCAAATGATGTGATTAAAGGGTCAGATATTGGACTTCTAGGTGGGAAAAATGCCCAGCCAAAGACATGGACAATGAGCTGATCGTGAGGAAAGACAGCTCTTCCTTTCATTTTGTATAGAGTAAGAGGCTATTAGGCCACAAGTTTCTTCAAGTGCTGGGACTTCATCCACCTTGTTGACTCCTTTATCCTAGAACTCAGCACAGGACACAAAAGAGATGCAGATTATTTGTAGAATGTTCAAAGTATTTTGACCACAGCTAAAAGGTGTCCAGTTTAGTTGTGTCCTCAAATCATTCTATGACATCAGTCATCATTTAAACAAGGTGCTAACCAGAGCCATGCTAAGAAAAGACATTAACCAAGATACACTCAAGCTATCAAAAAAAAAAAGTAATCTGTCGTTGGATCTGTCTGAAATAAAAACTCATTTATCTGACATGGTTAGGAAATTAGTAAATTCTTTAGAATTAAAATATTCCTTTAATGCTAAAATGTTTAAATTTTATTTTAACAAAGTTATATGGAAATTATTAAATTTTTATTACAAATACTGTGGCAATAGAACAAAATTGAGCTTTTCTTCTAATGAATCTGAGTGAGTAACAGATCACACACTGTGAGTAGCAAACAAAATACCCTTGGCTCACTTAAGCAAGAAAAGTACTTTATTGGAGTGTTTTAGGTTAGTACCCCACATTAAAGGGAAACTGGAAGACCACCCTTGAAGAGTTAGAGACTCTGCAGCTCAAAGGAAGCTGGGGTCCATGTGGAATGGAAGAATGGACCATCTATTCAGGGTAACACCACTGGATAAAACAGTTCTCCTAACTTTGAGTCACTCTGCTCAACCCCCAAATTCCTGCAAGAAAACAATTCAACTGACCTGGCTTGGAACATATGCTCAACCTTATCCAGGAGAAGAGAGGACACTTCAGTGATGGTTCCACTGGAACTGAGTACAACTTGGGAATGATAGATTTCCAAAGGAAAATCTCAATAAAACAAGACAAGTAAATACACACAGGTCCAACACAAGAGTTCATGATCATTCTGTACATACATTACAGTACTAGATTATAATCCAGTGATGTTCTTGAAACATAGTCATCTATTCAAAACTACTTTTCCCCTTTACTTAATGGTCCCAGATTTTGGTATTTCTGGGGGCTCTAATTTTTATAATCCTTTTATCTCTCTTTTTCTTTTGAAATGATCATTTGTTTCTTGCTACTTTCAGTTTGCCTGATTTGGGTACTTCCAATTTACCTACCTCACTTTAGTTTACTTGCCTCCTATACCTGGCTATGGGCTAGGAAATGAAAGAACCAAGCCTATTAGATATGTGCTTAATGAGGCTGCAAGTGAGTATAGGTCTATGAGTAAAATACAGGTGATAAACACAGACTTGGTGTCATCTGCACCCCTGCTCAAACATTTATTTTGCTAATGTTTAGTTGTTTAGCTGATTTGATAATTACTAGATGAGGAATTCTCTATAAAAGGTATGTTTCCATTTTTTTTAAAGGACACAGTGTTCTTTAATCTTTTATCATTTTTTATTTCATCTTCACAGTAACACTGAAAGAAAGGAAAGGGCAAATGTTTTCTGAGTTTGACAATTATACAGATGGGAGCTGCAGAGAGTTTAAAGTACATGGATGGGAAAGTGAGTGCTCAGCCCCAAGTGTCCTGATTTCCCATCCAGAATTTAGTTAATAGATTCAGCTATGTCAGTATCAGGAGATCTACAGAATCATAGGTCAAAGGCAGCCTAAAACTCAAGGGGTCAGGAAGGGATAGAACAAGTGTGTGATATAGACAAAAAAGCACAGAGAAAATTCCATACCTAGCTGTAGAACAAGTTCAAAATCCTGAGACCCATGTAAGTAAATGGGGACAAATACAGAACAGCATAACTCAACTAAATGGAAATAAACATAGATTTCATTGTGTAATGGCTTTTAGCAACAACTCAGATGAAACACTGACAATACATTTAACAATTTTCAGGTGACATAAAACTGGAATGTATTACTGCTGCTGCTGCTAAGTCACTTCAGTCGTGTCCAACTCTGTGCGACCCCATAGACGGCAGCCCACTAGACTCCCCTGTCCCTGGGATTCTCCAGGCAAGAATACTTGAGTGGGTTGCCATTTTCCTTCTCCAATACATGAAAGTGAAAAGTGAAAGTGAAGTCACTCAGTCATGTCCGACTCTTAGCGACCCCATGGACTGCAGCCTAGTAGGCTCCTCCATCCATGGGATTTTCCAGGCAAGAGTACTGGAGTGGGGTGCCATTGCCTTCTCCGGATAAGTATTACTAATGATTGCTAATTTATTAACTGACAGAAACAAGATTCCAGATGGAACTGTTGGCTAGATGAAATTTAACACAGATTAAATTTTTTTTCTTTTATATATATCCAAAATTTATATTTACAGACACAGTACAGGGTAAGCCTGGCTTGACAACAGTCATAGGGATTTTGGATTACTGCAACCAAAAGGATATATACACCCCTATGTTCATTGCAGCACTGTTTATAATAGCCAAGACATTGAAGCAGCCTAAATGTCCACTGACAGAGGAAAGGATAAAAAGATGGGGCATATATAAATATACTATGAAATACTACCCAGTCACTAAAAAGAATGAATAATGCCATTTGCAGCAACATGAGTGGACTTAGAGATTGTCATACTGAGTGAAGTAAGTCAGAAGAGGAGAAATATCATATGACAACCCTTATATGCGGAATCTAAAAAGAAATGATACAAATGAACTTACAAAATAGAGACTCACAGACTTAGAGAAAGAACTTATAGTTGCCGAGGGAAGGATGGGGGCGGGGGGATAATTAGGAGTCTGGGATAGACATGTACACACTGCTCTATTTAAAATGGATAACCAGCAAGGACCTATTGTATAACGCATGGAACTCTGTTCTATGTTATGTGGCAGACTGAATGGGAAGGGAATTTGGGAAAGAATGGATAAAAACATATGTATAGCTAAGTCCCTTCTCTGTTCACCTGAATCTATCATAACATTGTTCATCAGCTATAACCCAATACAAAATAAAAAGTTTTTTAAAAAGATGATATGTTTATCATTTACTGAAAATAGTGGTAGGCACCATAGTAAGTTCTTTACATATATTAATTCTCACAAAAGTTCTAAAACAATTGTAACAATTCATCAACAATATCATTATCATAGTCCTCATGTTATAAATGAGAAAACTAAATAATTTGAGAAATAAAATGTCCAGAGTCCAACAGCTTATCAGTGTTGAAACCAGGAGCTAAACCTACCTAAATCCATGCCTTAACCAATACACTACTATTGTTGTTTAATAATAAATTGCATTAATAACAGACTTGAGGAAGTCTCTTTGCAATGCTCACATCACTGTTGCAGTACTGTGTGTATTTTTCTGGGGATGAATAATTTTTATTTTGATCTATATATACCTTTTATAAAGATATAGTAACAATTTCTCCTGAGAGCATTTGAAAGCATGCATATAAGACGCAAACTAAGCAACTAAGAAGATGCCTTAAAATACACAAATTTGGAACAAGACTTATGCCTGGTGTTGAGGAAGAGGCCTAGGTGTTAGATTTAACCAGACTGGATCCACCCCTCTTAACTGTGTGACCTTGCGCCAGTTTCCCCATCTATAAAATACGCATGTTGATTTCTTCCTGCCAGTACTACTGGGGGCATTGGAAATGATGCATGTGAAAATCCTTGGTACAGCTCTGCTCCCTAGAAGTATAAGATAGCATTATTTCTGCTCTTTGCAGAAGTTAAAGGAAAATGGGCTTTACTTTGATACTAAAATGAACCTTTTAAAGTGGCAGTTGTCAGAAAGATAATTAGCTGCCTCAAAAAATAGTGAACTGCTGTCTCTGGGTTCGCACAGAGTCAGATACGACTTAAGCGACTTAGCAGCAGCAGCATTCTGGGCTGGGTAGGGGCAACCGACACTTAGTCAATTTATTAACACATACATGCCTAGGCGAATAAGGCACTGCATCAGATGAGGTGTTCTCTGAGGCCCCTTTTAAAACTGAGATTATGAATAAGAACACATGTGCTAGGGAACACTGCTCAATGTTATACCGCAGCCTGAATGGGAGGGGAGTCTGGGGGAGAATGGATACATGTATATATATGGCTGAATCACTCTGCTGTCTATCTGAATCTATCACAACATTGTTAATCAGCTATACTCCAATATAAAATTAAAAGGTAAAACAAAAAAGAACAGATGTGCTTTCTTCCATCTCCCAAAGGTGCTGACTAACCAGCAGTAGGACCCACGCTGTAAGCTGCAGCTGTGGGGTGAGATAAGCACATGGAGAAACTCTGCCACCGTCTTACCTACGCCCCATGGGCTCAAAGACGAACTCTTTTCAGAAGTCTGGCAAACTAAAGGACTATTTGTAATTACAGGTTAGCAAGAAATCTCTGTATCGTTAAGCAGGTGATTTTGGCGTCAATGATGGTTTTATATATATATATAAAATACGGGCTTCCCTGGTGGCACATTGGAAAAGAATCTGCCTGCCAACAATGTAGGAGATGTAGGTTCGATCCCTGGTCGGAAAGATCCCCTGGAGAAAAAAGTGGCAACCCACTCCAGATTTCTTGCCTGGAGAATTCCACGGACAGAGGAGCCTGGTGGGCTACAGTCCATGGTGTGGCAAAAGAGTCAGATATGACTTACCAACTAAACAACAACAAATGTGTGTGTGTGTGTGTGTGTGTGTGTGTAGGTGATAGATAGAGAATGATACAATATCCACAGCTAAATGACCCAGAGGAATATAGTTGAATAGGGTGAAAACAGAAAAGGAAAGGACAGAAGGCATGACCTCACGTTACCTTCTTTGGCCTCTGCCCCCTTCACCTTCTCCTAGATGACAGCCTTGTTTATGAATTACAGCATCTGATCTGAGTTGCTTCATTTTACTACCTCACACTAACACATCATTGGTGAACTGATTTTGTCCCTTCTGTTTTTGATGACTGTTTGGGAGATCCTCATATTTACACCATGTTTTGAAGACCTTAGTTGCTCTTTGCTTTATCTTCTGAGCCAGATTTCATAGTAGCATCTCTATTTACAAAGGCAGAAAAAAAGTTTTACTAGATTACTAAAGTCTGGGAATTCATCTAGGATGACGAAAAAGAGTAATTACAAAATTACAAGTGCTGGGGACGAGTTCCAAGCATTTTGTTTACCAGTCAGAGAGATGAAATCTACCTCTTTGATGTTTTCTGCCTGACACATTTCTGACCAGCCTAAGGTAAAGTGAAGAGATTTTTCTCATAACATGGGATGCTGAATTTCTGTGTTGGACTTTGGGAATTTTTCACAATATGAAATTTATTAAAGTCAAAATATACTCTGTCCCATGCTGCTCCTCCTGTCTGGAAACGTCTTCTCTTCACTCTTGGCAAGACCATTTTCTACTTAGCCTCCAAGTCTCTACTTAAAGACATTACTTCCTCATACAGCCTTCCCTGTATATCCTGCATTAAAGCTCTGTGTCCCAGACTTCATAGTACTCTTCCATTATTCTTCTCTGTCTCCTCAATATTTATAGTTATGTTAATAAAGAATAAGCAGTGTTTGGCATATGGTACGTGCTTGATAAACATATGTTGAATGACTGCATGCACGCTAAATTTTCATGACATTAAATCAAAGAAAAACAACTCAATGTTAAATTTCTAATAGGGTACGTCTCCTCTAAATATTGAAAGTCCAACTCAGCTCCTCACTACAGCCTTTTGCTTTTTTCAACTTTGGTCCATGTCTTACTTAGAAAGTGAGACAATATGGAATTTTATTTGTAAATACTTTCTGTTTGAAAGCATGATTCTCTGTTTGCCCATCAAAGATTTGGACAAAGGTCTTTCAGAAAAACAAGTCAACCAGATCATTTTTTACTAGCCACATGGGCAAAAGCAATCATGCACAAAGGTCGCAAGCAAGGCAAACATTATAAAGGCACAAGACCAGCCACAATTTCATTACTGTTTTCCCTAATACTTCCTGGGCCTGTGTTGTCTAGATAATGGTTTGGGGAAAGTGAAATTTTAAACCAGACTGTGGGCATATTGAACCAACAGAAGTGGTTTCCAGTTCACCTCAAAGATCATTTTTTTTTGGTTTTTTGTTCATTTGTTTTATTGGCATATAATTGCTTTACAATGTTGTGTTAATTTCTGATGTACAACAAAGGAGTCAGCTATACTTATACAAATGTCTCTCCCTCTTGGATCTCCCTCCTACCTCCTCCCACATCCTACCCATCTAGGTCTTCACAGAGCACCGAGCTGAGCTTCCTGCACTGTACAGCAGGTTCCCACTAGCCTTCTATTTCACACATGGTAGTGTGCATAAGCCAGTCCCAGTTTTCCAGTTAATCCCACCCTCCTTATCCATCCCATGTCCGCACATCTGTTCTCTATGTCTGCGTCTCTATTGTGCTTTTTGGTTTTTCCATACTCTGACCCTGTAATCCTATTCTTACTATAGATTTTTGAAGTCAGGGACCAAGTCCACAATGTTCTTCATCTTACACTTTTTTCCTAGCACAGAGAAGGTACTCAATAAAGAATCACTGAATAAATGAATGGATCCTACCATAAGTATAATTCTCCTTGCACAGAAGCAAAGTAAGTGTAATCAAAGCAAAAAATGAACCAGTAATTCCATTCTTGGGTACATATCTGAAGAAAAGCAAAAACACAAATTTGAAAAGACATATGTACCCCAAGGTTCACAGCACCATTAATTACAATAGCCAAGATATGGAAGCAACCTGAGTATCCTTCAACAGATGAATGGACAAAAAAGATGTGGTACATATATTTACAGTGGAATATTACTGAGCCATAAAAAAGAATGAAATTTTGCCATTTACAACAGCATGAATGAATTTGGATGGTACTACGCTAGTGAAATCTGTCAGATAGAGAGAGGTAAATACTATATGTTATCACTTATATGTGGAATCGAAAAATTAAAACAAACTAGTGAATATAACAAAAAAGAAACAGACTCACAGATATAGAACACAAACTAGTAGTTACCAGTGGGGAGAAGGAAGAGAGAAGAAGCAAGTAAAGGTAGGAAATTAAGAGGTACAAATTACTATCTATAAAATAAATAGGCTACAAGGATATATTATACAGCACAGGGAATATAGGTAATATTTTATAATAACTAAAAATCAAGTATAACTTTAAAAATTGTCAGTCACTGTGTTGAACACCTGAAACTTATGTAATGTTGCAAATTAGCTATACTGCAATAAAAAATAATAAAAATTCTAAAAAAGCAATAAATAAATAGGAAACTTTATATCAATGGGAAGTTTGGTTGTAAAATGGTAGCTCTTTAACCCAACATTACTTGATTACCAGTCATCACAAGTATTGTCTTTCTTTATCACCACTTACAAAGAACACTATGTGAATTGTCTTCAAGACCTATTTCTAAACCTCATTTTGGAAAGACTGTCTTGAGCATCACTTGTATCCTTTTTACTGCCCCAAATGATTATCAGATGTCTCAATTATCCACTTTTGTCATCATAGTTGACTTCAAATAGTCCTTGATAATGTTCCCAATTATTCAATTATTACAAAATACTTTGTACATTTTTGTAGTAAGAGTAGGACCCATTCTTCATGCTGTTGTTTGAATATAGAAAACACTCATTTGGATATCAAGGATGATCATCATTTAAGTTTTCATGTAAAGTTTAATTTCTATTATATACAAAAATTTTCATTGTAAATTTTAATATTCATTATAAATCACAAGCAACTTTGGATTATCCGTGGTACATCACCACAACTAAAATCAGATGTTTTTCTTTGCTGGCTTGTTTGCTAAGGAACCTAGGGAGAGCCCCACCAGGGCCTTACCCTATTCCTTTAGAACTTTGCTTATGAAGTTGCTAATAGTTGCTGTTATTAAGAAATGTTCTTTTGTAGGATGGAAATGAAATCAGAGCTGCTCTAAGTTGCCTCACTGGCTAGAACTAGAACCAAAGAGTGGAAAACACCTACTTTAATTCATTGTTAGAAAAGACCAGCCAACCATTAGCAAAATTCTACTTAAAATACGTAGCTGCCAGTTTCCTGGCCTCGAGCTTTTGTGCTTTAATCACAATGGAAGGAGCTTATCACAAATCCTAGAAATGATATATTATCTCCTTAATGGTGGCGGTAAGGTGAAGGTGGTTATTTCAGCCTCCTGTGGGCTATTAAAAAGCAAGCCTTAGAACAATAAGAGTTTGAAATATAATCCTTCTGTTTAGGGAGAAATAATGCTCGTCATTAGTGCTCATCTAATGGCCCAGTAGAATGTGAAGCGTTTCAAATAAAAATTATGGACTAGAATTTAGGGGAAAGAACACCTGAGGGAGGGTGAGAAGGGACTGCCAGGAAGAAAGGAAAATGTTTTGCCCCTAAACAAACTTTTTTCATTTTATTAGCTGTGTGCTGTATTTCAAAAGGCTCCTGGCAGAGTCAGACCTAATCTTACATCAAATATCACTGCTGTGTGCTGTGTCCACAAGTCAGGCATGGGTTTTTCCCTTTCAGCAGCTCTGGATCAGTGCAGTAACCCTTGGAGGGGTTCAAGAGGTACCAAGAGAGGAGTGAGAATGAGAATGAATGTATAGTTTGCTTACTGTTATAAAGCTGGGGTTGCCCATAGGAGCTGATCTGACAGGGCCGACGTGGGCCAGCATAGCCCAGTTAGAAATGTTATGCACGTATCTAGTAACTACAAATGGGCACACGTGCACACACACACACACATACACACACACACAATTTGGCTGGTTGCAATAATGAACACTCTGATCTAAACCCAATTATTCAAACTAGACTCAATATATTAATATACTCTGCTTTCTCTTTGTGCCTAGAAATTCCAGATGTTAATGTCATATTTCTCCATATGGTGCCTGGTTTCTGCTCTGTGGTTTTTTGAGATGACCTAGAGATAGTCATATGTTGCCAGCAGCTTCAAGTCCAAATGCCCAGTCCCAACATAATCTTGCTCCGACATAACTTTCTAGCACAGTAACTTCTCTTGATGAATCTCAATCATCCAGTCACCTAAACACACCCTGTGATGTTATGGGTCTTGACCTTTGCTTACTCTACTAGCCATCAGTGCCACCCAACTATCTTCAACATTGTTTGAAACTTTTAAGAAGCTTAGGCATTTATTCCCACAGATTGGTCTTGTCATAGCCAGGACATAGAGTAAATCCACATTTTATACACAAAGCTCTGGTTACCCGAGATTAACCTACCTGGCTCAGTAGAGCCCAGGTTTATATAGAGTGGTTGCACACACTGGCAGTGTGACAATCATATTACAGAATTACTTCCTTTGGCACAGTTTGGGTATGCATGATATTTAACAAAAAATTCTAAATTAGTTGCCAATGTTAAAAAGGTAGACCACTCCACATTATTATTTTTTAAAACCTGAATTTACAGCTTCTTTCAAAATATCAGGAAATAAGACATCTTAGCTTACCTTCCTGAACAGCAAAAATCAGCCAGCACTGATGGAGTAGCCACTGTCTTCTCATCTGAGGTTCATTTCTTTTATTTGCTACAGTTCCTCGTGCTCCCACACTCCTTTTTTATATATGTATTTGTCCATGTCAGATCTTAGTTGCAGCTTGCAAGACCTTCATTGCATCACATGGGATTTTTGTGGCGAACGGACTCTCTAGTTGCAGCACACGGGCTTCAGTCGCTGTGACATGTGGACCAAGCTGCTTCACGGCGTGGCTGACCTTAGTTTCCTGACCAGGGGTCAAACCCATGTCCCCTGCTTTGCAAGGCAGATTCCTAACCACTGGACCACCAGGCAAGTCCTATCAAAAATTTCTTATAACCAACTTGCTTTACTCACTTAGTCCACCTAACTGGATGTTACAGGTATTTGAGTTTGAATATCACCACCTTTCGCACCAGGGAACTGTTAAATGTCATCCTCCAAAACACTCTACTCTCTAGAGCTATAGCCCTTCCCAGGAAGAGCCATGAGACAGCAAAGCAAAGCAAGCTGCACATCCTATTTTGGTTCAGTCCTTCTCCCAACAAAGGTCATCACCTTCCTCTCACACCAGAGAGAAATATAGGTACTAGTCCAATGTGAACTGTGTTCCAACTCTCTTTTTTCCAAGATCATGAGACAAAACTATTACTCCTCTTCTACTATCCATTATTACTGTAAACTTTCTATTTTAGAATAGTTTTAGATTCACAGAAAAGTTGCTAAGATAATACAGGTTGTTCCCCAGACCAAGTTTTCACTGTTATTAATAGCTTACATTGCTGCTGCTGCTGCTGCTGTTCAGTCGCTTCAGTCGTGTCCGACTCTGTGCGACCCCATAGATGGCAGCCCACCAGGCTCTGCCGTCCCTGGGATTCTCCAGGCAAGAACACTGGAGTGGGTTGCCAGTTTCTTCTCCAATGCATAAAAGTGAAAAGTGAAAATGAAGTCGCTCAGTCGTGTCTGACTCTTAGCGACCCCGTAGACTGCAGCCTACCAGGCTTCTCTGTCCATGGGATTTTCCAGGCAGGAGTACTGGAGTGGGGTGCCATTGCCTTCTCCAATAGCTTACATTAGTATGGGTCATTTGTGACAACTGTAAATCAATATTAATACATAATTATTAACTAAAGTCCATACTTGATTCAGATTCCCCTGGTTTTTAAACTAGTGCCTTTTTTCTAGAAGTTCTCAAGATTCTAGCCATGTGACACCTAGTTATCATGTCCTTAATCTTCTTGGCTCAGAATTTCTCAGACTTTTCATTGTTTTCTATGACTGACAGATTTGAGAAGTGCAGGTCAGGTACATTATAGAATGTCCCTAAACTGGAAGATGACTGAGGTTTTTGATCATGACTAGACTGGGGTTGTGGGTTTCAGTGAGGAGGACCAGAGAGACAAATATCATCCTCATTGCATCATGTTCAGAGTATAAACTATTGAGAATGTAAACTTTCACCTTCTGGCTGAGATTGTATTTATCAGATTTCAGCACTGTGCCATTTCTCTTTTTCTCCCCTCTCCATACTGTACTTTTTCGAAGTCACTATGTACAGTGAGAGTTGGACTGTGAAGTAACCTGAGTGCCAAAGAATTGATGCTTTTGAACTGTGGTGTTGGAGAAGACTCTTGAGAGTCCCTTGGACTGCAAGGAAATCCAACCAGTCCATTCTAAAGGAGATCAGTCCTGGGCGTTCATTGGAAGGACTGATGCTGAAGCTGAAACTCCAATACTTTGGCCACCTCATGTGAAGAGTTGACTCATTGGAAAAGACTCTGATGCTGGGAGGGATTGCGGGCAGGAGGAGAAGGGGACGACTGAGGATGAGATGGCTGGATGGCATCATGACTCAATGGATGTGAGTCTGAGTGAACTCCGGGAGTTGGTAATAGACAGAGAGGCCTGGCATGCTGCGATTCATGGGGTCACAAAGAGTCGGACACGACTGAGTGACTGAACTGAATGACTGATGTACAATTCATGCATCAGGAGTAGGAGTTATGTTCCCACCTCCTTGAGGACAAAAAACCTAAAGACAAATAATTTGGAGTTCCGTACAGGAGATTTGTCTATTCTCCCTTTATTTGCCTGTTTGCTTATTTAATCAATTATGTATATCAGTGGATACTTATTTTATCCTTTGAATTATAATCTAATATCTTATTATTTTATTATTTTACTTATTTTTGTTGTTGTTGTTACTCAAAATTGGCCATTGGGAACTCTTTCTGTTAGTTCCAGCTTCACTTTAACACATCTGCATTATTGTGGGATTTTTCTCTTTTTTGAGCACTTCTTTACTTTCTGACACTTCGGGCACATCTTCAGATATAGCAGGATGACCTTTTATTTCTTTCCATGATGCTAAAATCAACCATTTGTCCTAGAAGATCTGATTCTTTTTATTGGAGAATAGTATTGGAAAATGAGATTTGGTTGCCATATTATACATTTTTATTTATTGTCAATTCTTTGTACCAATGGTGATGTAGAACTGGGACTCTCATACATTGTTGACAGGGACACAAACTGGTACAGCCACTTTGGCAAACAAAATGGCATTTTATTACAAAATTAAACACACACTATTCAGTGCAGAAAATGCCTCCTCCCCCATCCCCCTGCCCTAAGTTTTTAACCAAGTTAAAAGACTCAGTGGTATCCCAGACAAGAATACAGCCAGCACCTCGGCTAATACTTCTGGTCATTATGCAATCTCATTTGGCTAAATAGTTTCTCCCCAAATTACTTGAGATGACATAATTTTTTTCTTAACTGGAAAACAACTTATCCTCAGAAGATTTAGTTAAGCATTGAAATGTTGAAGAGAATCAACTCCTTAATATTTTTGTATTAAGTCTTCATATTGGAGACTTTATGTACTTAGAGTGTTAAAAGAGTTTCACTTCTTAGGAGGTTAATGCGAAATATGTCATTAAGCAATTAGTCTTCAATCGTAAGTTGACGTTTTCTTGTTTATTTGTAGAAATTTATGTGTTTCAGAAAAATATCTTGTCAACATCTTGACAGGTTGTTCTTGGTCAGTTGCTAAGTCATATCTCTTTTGTGACCCCATGGACTGTAGCCTGCCAGACTCCTCTGTCCATGGGGTTTCCCAGGCAAGAATACTAGAGTGGGTTGCCATTTCTTCCTCCAGGGGATCTTCCTGACCCAGGGATCAAACCCACGTCTTTTGCATTGCAGGTGAGTTCTTTACCACTGAACCACCAGGGAAGCTCCTTTTCAGGTTAGAGACTGCCAACCTTAAAATTGCTAATATAGTGAAGATGGCGCAGTTAAAGAAAATTCTCTATCAGGTTAATGTAATCACCAAAAGCACCACAGGAAGACAAGTATTAACTGTTCCTAGTAATAAGTGCAGCCACAGATCTACCTAGTATCTTCACATTATAAAAGACTTCAAGAAAGACGGTAAAATTACAGCTAGCTTCCCATGTTATCTTAACCCACACTGCGTTAGTCACACAAAACAGAAATGCCATTTGGGATTATGAAGACAACAGGAAGAATAATTCTTAGCAGCAACTTGGTCCTGCATGCAGCAACTTAACCTCTCTAAGGCAAGTGGCATTTCTTCTACCAAAAAACCAAAGCAAATTTCAATCTTAACTAACCTTTATTAAGCCATTTATTATTGGCGTTCCTCAGAAACACAGTAAACATAGTCAGGGACAGCATTTAGAATCTCTGTATCTTGATAAAGGGCTTCTGACCTGTGCTGCCTTTAAGGAGGGTTAATTTGTCTATAGAGTTATGTAGAGTTAAGGACCTAGCAGAAGCAGAGGAGATGAGAAAGAGGTGGCAAGAAAACACAGAACTGTACAAAAAGGTCTTAATGACCTGGATAACCACGATGGTGTGGTCACTCACCTAGAGCCAGGATCTTGGAAATGTGAAGTCAAGTGGGCCTTAGCAAGCATTACGATGAATAAAGGTAGTGGAGATGATGGAATTCCAGCAGAGCTATTTCAAATCTTAAAAGATGATACTGTTAAAGTGCTGCACTCAATATATCAACAAATTTGGAAAACTCAGCAGTAGCCACAGGATTGGAAAATGTCAGTTTTCATTCCAATCCCAAAGAAAGACAATGCCAAAGAATGTTCAAACTACCATGTAATTGCACTCATTTCACATGCTAGCAAGGTAAGGCTCAAAATCCTTCAAGCTAGGCTTCATCGGTATGTGAACAGAGAACTCCCAGATGTATAAGCTGGGTTTAGAAAAGACAGAGTAACCAGAAATCAAATTGTCAATATTCGTCGGATCTAGAAAAAGCAAGGGAATTCCAGAAAAACATCTACTTCTGCTTCATTGACTATGCTAAAGACTTTGACTGTGTGCATTACAACAAACTGTGGGAAATTCTTAAAGAGATGGGAATACAAACCACCTTACTTGCTTCCTGAAAAACCGGTATATGGTCAAGAAGCAACACTTAGAACCAGACATGAAACAATGAACTGGTTCCAAGTTGGGAAAGAAGTACATCAAGGCTGTATATTGTCACCCTGCTTATTTAATTTCTATGCAGAGTACATCATGGGAAATCTTGGGCTAGATGAATCACAAGCTGGAATCAAGATTGTGGCAGAAATATCAACAACCTCAGATATGCAAATGATACCACTCTAATGGCAGAAAGTAAAGAGGAACTAAATAGTCTCTTGATGAAGGTGAAAGAGGAGAGTGAAAAAGCTGGCTTAAAACTCAGCATTCAAAACACTAAGATCATGGCATCTGGTCCCCTTATTTCCTAGCAAATAGAAGGGGTAAAAAGTGGAAACAGTTACAGATTTTATTTTCTTGGCTCCAAAATCACTGGAGACAATGACTGCAGCCTTGAAATTAAAACATGCTTGCTCCTTGAAAGGAAAGCTATGACAAACCTAGACAGCATATTAAAAAGCAGAGGCATCACTTTTCCAGCAAAGGTCCACATACTCAAAGCTATGTTTTTTCCAGTAGTCATGTACAGATATGAGAGTTGGACCATAAAGAAGGCTGAGCATCAAAGAATTAATATTTTTGAATTGTCGTGCTTAAAAAGACTCTTGAGAGTCCCCTGGACTGCAAGATCAAACCAGTCAATCCTAAAAGAAATCATTCCTGAATACTCAGTGGAAGGACTGATGCAGAAGCTGAAGCTGCAATACTTTGGCCACCTGATACAAAGAGCCGACTTATTGGAAAAGACCCTGATGGTGGGAAAGACTGAGGGCAAAACAAGAGAGGGACGACAGAGAATGAGGTGGCTGGGTGGCATCACTGACCCAATGGACATGAGTTTGATCAAACTCCAGGAGATAGTGAAGGACAGGGAAGCCTGGTATAGTCCATGGGGTCACAAAGAGTCGGACATGACTTAGCGACTGAACAACAACACGTAGAGTTACTTTATTTCAGATATAGTAATTTGGACAGTCTCAACACTTGCTGTCCAAGCATAATGAATGGCACCTCTTTCTACTATCAAAAGTATACCAGTTGGGAGGGCAAGATAGCCCACACTTCTAACTTACTGTCTATGTATGTTGGCATTTGTAGACTGGAAAATCACTACTCTTGAACTTAGAAAACTTGAGTCTGAAAAACAGTTAGGTTATTTCTTATCTAAAGCTGGAGAGCCCAGAGTTTTCCCAAGGATGCTGCTACTTTTTCACATAGCGTTACATGGACTATGTGAAAACATGGAAATGCAAGAACTTTGTAAACCATAAAGGATGAAACAAACACAGTATTACAACAATGAAGAAAGTGGATGGTAGCAAAAGTGAAAACTGCAATGGAATGAAAGAATTTAAAATGTTTAATAGTTTTCTGACTCAATGCCACACTTCTTCCCCAAAGCCAGGGGCTTCCCTGGTGGCTCAGAAGGTAAAGAACCCGTCTGCAATACAGGAGACCCGGGTTTGATCACAGGGTCTGGAAGTTCCCCTTGAGAAGGAAATGGCAACCCACTCCAGTATTCTTGCCTGGAGAATCCCATGGACAGAGGAACCTGGCAGGCTACAGTTCATAGGGTCCCAAAGAGTTGGACATGACTGAAGCAACTTAGAACACCACGCTTCTTACTTAAAGTGACTCATCCTTTCCTCCTCCCTCCTCCTTCCTTTGTATTCTTCCTTTCAATATTTTTGAGTCCCTACTATGGANGCAGGCTACAGTTCATAGGGTCCCAAAGAGTTGGACATGACTGAAGCAACTTAGAACACCACGCTTCTTACTTAAAGTGACTCATCCTTTCCTCCTCCCTCCTCCTTCCTTTGTATTCTTCCTTTCAATATTTTTGAGTCCCTACTATGGATCAGGTACTAGAGCTGTTCTATGAAGAAAGGATACCAAAACCAAAAAATAAGATGCACCCTTTCCCACATCAATTAACCCATTCAATCATTTATTCTGTGTTCATTGAGTACTTACTATTATATTCCTAATACTTATAGTATATATTTTTATTCCTTTGGAGCTTATATATCCTGCAATGAAATTTTGAAGTTTTATCCCAAGTATGCTCAACTCTTATGTACTTTTTGCTTTTCCCTATGAACTCTATCGTCTGTTTGAAACTTGATGTTCAATTTCTTTGATGATTTTGCTTGTCTTATTTGAGAGGCAAATGAAATTAAACTGAGTGAGTTGGTAATGGGGTTAAAAAAGAAATAACCTGCCATTGTCCATTCAGTTCAGTTCAGTTCAGTCGCTCAGTTGTATCCGATTCTTTGTGACCCCATGAATCGCAGCACGCCAGGCCTCCCTGTCCATCACCAACNAGCCGTGAAATTAAAAGATGCTTACTCCTGGAAGGAAAGTTATGACCAACATAGATAGCATATTCAAAAGCAGAGACATTACTTTTCCAACAAAGGTCCGTCTAGTCAAGGCTATGGTTTTTCCAGTGGTCATGTATGGATGTGAGAGTTGGACTGTGAAGAAAGCTGAGCACTGAAGAATTGACGCTTTTGAACTGTGGTGTTGGAGAAGCCTCTTGAGAGTCCCTTGGACTGCAAGGAGATCCAACCAGTCCATTCTAAAGGAGATCGGCCCTGGGTGTTCTTTGGAAGAAATGATACTAAAGCTGAATCTCCAGTACTTTGGCCACCTCATGCAAAGAGTTGACTCATTGGAAAAGACTTTGATGCTGGGAGGGATTGGGGGCAGGAGGAGAAGGGGATGACAGAGGATGAGATAGCTGGATGGCATCACCGACTTGATGGACGTGAGTTTGAGTGAAGTTCTGGAGCTGGTGATGGACAGAGAGGCCTGGCGTGCCACAATTCATAGGGTTGCAAAGAGTCGGACATGACTGAGCAACTGATCTGAACTGATAAGAAATATCTGTGTGTTCGTAAGTGGAGGAAAAGAAACAAGTATGAAATGTGGGACCAACTGAGAACTCACCCTGAGGAAGGGATGATGTGTGATGGGGTGGCTCAAAATATTACATGCTTCTATAAACTGCTGGAGTACTTTCTTCAGTTTACTTTGAAACATTAGCATCTCTGCAAATAGATTCCAAGGCGCACCCTTGTAACAACGCTGCTGCAGCCTTACGTGGTAACTGCACTGGGCAGGCATGGATGCGTTCAAGATGTCATTCTTTCTAGGGAAGAGCATGAACAGGCTACTTTCTCCTTACACATCCCAAGATATCAGCACTACTAAGAAAACTGATTGGTAGGCATAGAACGGTGGGTGACTTTGGAATATGAAGAACCTCAGGATATGGGGCCGACTAGAAGGATGCCTCTGAGCCAGGAGAGGAGGCCAGCAAACATCACAGGTTTAATGGACCCCAGGGGCAGTAGGGGATGGAGAAGGCTGCAAAAATCAAAGTGGGAAAGACTTTGTTCTTGGGAAGGAGGTGGAAATTCACACTTCCTTTCCTTCAAACTGCTCACACTGAGGCAGGAGATAGATGGGCCCCCGACTGAACAATCTCTCCCCTGTGGACAAAACTCCATATAGCAGAAGCTCCAAAAAAGCAGGATGATGAAGGAGGCTGAGCCCTGCCCAGACAAGAGATAAAACGACCACATACTTCTCATTCTTGAAGCAAAGGACACATCCCTGACTACACAAGGCTCCTAGGAGGTCAAAAAGGGAGAGGGCATCACCTCATAGTAAGTGATGCTGACTACCCATAGACCTCTTCACTAGAATCTGTCTTGACTAAGAGATGAGCACACACACATGGGAGGACCCTGAGACATATCAAACATGGCCTAAAGAACCAGGCAAATCAAAATGACTGGCCACAGGAAAACTGGCAGAAATGCCCCATAAAAGTGATTCAAGCCACCACGAGGGCATGATTCTCTGAGTCCACCTGTGTGGCTATCCACACGTACTGGACTCTTTTTCCTAATAAACACTTTGTCTCACTACTTTCTATCTTTGTGGGAATTGTTTCTAAAAGCCAAAGGGCCAAGGCCTTGTCACTGAGCACTAGTCTAGTGAGTAGCATTCCGCGTTCTCAGCCTCCACAACCTGACCTCAATCTCTGGCCAGGAACCAAAGCCCTGCTTCAGGCTGCTGCAGACCAAGGCCACTCGAGATCAACACGACCCCACTGCCAAGACCCAAATCTCAGGCAGGTACCTTGAGGATTAAAGGTCAGCTATGCTAGGGTTTGGCATTCCTAACATTGTTTCTGTGGGAAAAGCATTTCAAAGTGTAAGCCAGTTGTTTGGAATATCATAGAAAATTTCTTCATAAGACTACTCACTTCTGGGCAATTCTTTATGTGCATTCTCAGTTTTAGAATATTATTAATGTGCTTTGAATTTCCAAAATATATTGTAATATATAAAGGGGGAAAATGAATTTTTTGTAAGGATGAAATAACTGCTGAAGATTTGGGTTACCAAGATGAAACTTTTGAACTATACATTCATATCAAGGAATGCTTCTTACCAACATTTATTTCTTAAATAATACTGAAGTTTATTACTTAAATGACACTTATGTGTTGCAGAATAAATGCCTGTTTAAGACGCTTAGCAAATCTAATAACCTATCATTTCGATAAACCATTTCATTAGTAGCCACATTAGTGTTTTCATTAGTGTTTCCAACACATTAGTATTTCCATTCCACAAATACTCTACATGAAGAACTTTATATCATCCCGGAAACATAATCAAGAAGCAACGCTGGAAGACTACACATTAAAGCTACACTGGTTATTTAAAATGTGTATAAGCAACAAAGGAACTTTTGCAAAATGTAGTATTGACAGTATCTCCATCTTAGGAAAAGAAAAGCTATTACAAGCCAACTACACACCAAAAATGGTACCTTACAACTTATTGCTATTATTCTAATGCAGGACAGATTATTGCTTAAAACTGCACATTTTAGAACACCAAGAAATTTTCATTTTTTTGGTTACCATTTATGCAAATCAACATCAGAATAAAGACTTTTAGTTAAACTTTTGTGTTAAAAGTGAAGTTTATTACAATACAGTAAGTGCAAATGTTATTAAAAATGCTGGTTAAAATCATAAAGTGTCTATATAATTTTTCTAGTATAAATATTGGAAATAACAACTTTAACAATTCTATAAGTACACAGTACATTGAAAACATAAAATCATGCACAAGGCTAAATATCACTGCACATTATCATTTTAGGTATCATTCTTCTGATCCCAACATCATTCCAGAATACAAAGGGGTTACAAACATCAAGATTTCAGAGTTTTGAGTGTATGTCAGTTATCACACATTAATAATGCTTTAAAATCATTGCTTATATTCTAATCAAGTGGTTCTAGTTCCAATAATTCCTTTTCTCGATAGGTCTTGGACAAAAGGTTGAGCTTGAAAAACTTGATTACAGAACCTAATGTGATTAATATCACATTAATTCTCAATGATTCATTTAAAACTAGCATAAAGTGTTATTAAAAGTCCTATAGGAAATGGAAGACAATAAGTACATCACATGTAAATAAAATTAAGCAGCTCACCCTCTGCTTGCTTACTTGGCTCCATGTCTCTGTAGAAAGAAGCTGAGCCATAAAGAAGTGCAGGCCAATCAGAACTGCTGGGAGTGTGTTTTGGGGGGCTTAGAGGTGCTGGTGAAGGTGGAGGGAACGGCACAGGGAAATAACTGGGGAGAAATGTCAGACTATAAAGGGAAATTAAACAGTATTACTTTTCCACTCCTCCCCATCTTGCTGAAGCAGGGGACAGTTCCAGTCCAGCCTCCATCCACCGTCTCCCAGCAGGGGCTCTGTTCCCTCCACTGTGAAGACAGCATTTGCTTTTCAGACAATGTGAAGCCACGGCTGTTCACTATTGAGAACATTTCACAAACCTGAGGAACAGCCTATGAATTACAGGTTTGGACACAGCACAAACATCAAGGAGACTCTGAACTAGGACTCAGCATGAGGGGAAGGGGAAACAGCTTCTACCAGCAGCTGATGCCCACACAGGCTAAGTGGTTCAGCCAAGCAGACAGCAACGCTTATCTCTCCATGAACATGCTTCTCAAACTTTCACGTGCATAGGACTCACTTCTCGCCAAAGCAAGCTGGGCTGGGGGTGGGGCCACAGGTTCTGCATTTGTAGGTAAGCTCCTGTGGACCACACTTTGAGATGCTGATGCCTATGGACCATACTTGGAGAAGCACGAGTCTGCAACACAAAGAGGGGGCCACCTGCTTCTCTCTGGGCCACGAGGGTATGTTGGAAGTCCTGAGGAGAGCTGAGATAACCCCAGTGTCATGGACCCACCCAAGCACCTCCCTGGGCTGCAGGTGGAGATGCGGCACACTGAGTGGGCAAATGTATGTTAACGTGTTTTCTGACAGCACCGTGACTATACGAACAGCTGAACAACATAACTCAACTTGAGTGAATGGAGAAGTCTACTAGTTGGGAATAAAGCTAAACTTTTCCCCAGGTAGTCCTCCTTAAAGTGATTACATGATTACAAAGGTATAAAAAACCAGCATATTAAATTTCATAGTAAAAGGCCACATGTGCACACATATACATACAGCATGGATTCTAAGAAATTAAATGCATTTTGTCAGGATAAAGCACGGGCTACCACTGCTCCCAGCTAAAATCATCTCCTCTTCCAAATACAAGGAAGAAACCTTGAATTGTAAGGAAAATCACTGCATTGCCTGCCAGCACCAGGCCACAGGCTCCCCATTTGATCTGAAACACAAGAGGATTAAAAGGAGGATTAAATCTTTATATTGTACTCTTTGCAAATATATTATTTTCTGCATCAGAAATAGCCAATCAAATACTAAATAAAATTGCTAAAAGGCTTAACAATGTAATAGGCAGGAGACAGTGAACAGTTCAGTAATTAGTGTAATCACTTCGTGATGCTTGTTAATTAAGTCTGGTATCATCCTTAACATTTTCCCCATTAGACATACTTCTCTACTTGTTTTCATGAGACAATGACTGCCTTCAGTAAAATACACAAAACAAGATTAGAAAGGGTCCAATTACAATATTGGTTACTAGAAAGTCCTGGATATATTGCCTTTTCTCATGAAGACAGGAATTGGAGAGTTGCAGACTGATTTGTTTCTTTTCCAGGCAAAAGGTTTTAAATAATACTCTGGATGCAACTAAAAAGAGCTTTCCAGCGTGGCAGATGGTTTTCCAGAGGCACAGTTGGGGATGAGAGTACCCTCTAGTGGGCACAGTTTGTTTTAACAAGCGGAGAACATCAGTGAAAATTTTTTCATAAAACATGATGCAGTAGTTGAAAGGTAAAAATAGAAATCCTTAGAGAAAAATTTAAGAAGTACTAGCCTAAGGCACAAGAGGGACAAGATCATGACAATCTTACACTGAAATACCTCCCGTGCTTCTGTTATCTAGACAGAGTTCAAACTGGCCTGGCATTCCAGACCTTCCCCAGTCAGAATTCCCCAGCCTTTCTAGCCTCAGTCTCAACCTCTCCCTTTTTGCTCCATCATATTGGACTACTCTTTAGTCCATACATTTCATTTTTGCATTTGAGAACCATTCCCTATGATTGCCTTTTCTACTTTATTCAAAATAGTATTTATCCATAGGAGCCACATCAAATACCAGATGTAATTTCTCTCTTCTTGGTGCACCTATGGCATTCTGATCATGTTTTAATGATCACATATAGTACACTTATACTATACTTACCCATCAGGCTAGTTTCTGTTCTCTTTTGAGAACAGAGACAGTATCTGGTTCTTATTCCGAGTGTTCTATAAACAGCATATGCTCTGTTTATTACATGAATAAATAGCACTTGTGTAGGTCTGCTATTCAATGTCCCAAATAAGAGTCTCATGAAATTGAAACAGTATGTAATTGTGGGAAACAAAAGCAAATAGTATGGAAGACAGTGAATGTCAAAGAACTGAATAAATTATACCCATAATGTATATTTTGGAGATAAAAACTTTATATTGGATACTGATTAAAGTGCATATTTATGGCAAGACAAAAAATTAAACATAAAATTTTTTCTTCTTGTTCAGGCCTCCTCCCTCCCCTTTGTGTACTGTGCATCTGTATTAACCAGACCTCCTCAGGAGATAACATTGCTTCTTAACATTCCTTCCTAATCACATAAAGCGCATAACTGCTTGGGAGATAATCTTCCTTCTTAATGATGTAGGGGACCACGATGACCTATGACCCACTGCTCACTTTATACATGCCAATCTGGATTGTGTAAATAGTCAATAGTATGTCATTTGACATATAACCATTTGTCTCTAAAACTTATCTAACTGTGGTTTGATCTCTTGCAGGAGGGACAGTCATCTCCTGGGGTATGATCCTCAGGTTGGGGCAAATGAAATTTTCCATTTGATTGATTGATTGAGTGAGTGAGTGAGTCATTAATTTTCTCATTGACAATATGAAGATGTCATATTACTTACTGTATCTTTCAGTAGATATACAGTTTTCCCTCAATATGTAACTATTGTGTTGAGAATTATGTCCATGATCCTATTTGCAGGAGAAGAATTGGGTATGATGTTGTGATTTATATTAAGAAATATATATTTGATCAGTCCCCATATTCTGCACAGAGCTTCTAAAATCCTTGAAACTTCGTAAGTGATGAGAGTGACTATTTTTATGGTGGAAACCTCTGATTTATAGCCAGTCAGTCAGAGCATGGGTAACAACCTAGACTTGTGACTGGCATCTGAAGAGGGAAGTAGTCTTGTGGGACTGAGCCCTGAACCAGTAGAATCTGTTGCTGTCTCCAGGTAGATGGAATCAGACTTGAGCTGAATTGTAGGATACTCATCTGGTGTAGAAGTGCTCCTTAATGGTGTAGCAAACAACCCCACCCCCACCCCCCGCCACCACACACGCATACACACACTGGAATTAGGTGACCAGGACCCTTTTTGATGTTTATTTTGGAACTAGAAAAGTATTGCTACATGAGTCTCTGGATTGCCCTACAATAAGAGGCAAGGATTTCAGAATAATTCCAGAAAATAGCTTACAACCAAAAAAGCAAGAAATCACTTGATCTGGCTAAAAGTCAAAAGAGGAACAAAGAAAGCATTTTGAAAGCATGCGCAAGATATTGATAGGTAGATCTAAATCAGGGGAACACAGAAACTAAAAATGTGTCTGGCTTTGAGTATTAAGTCTAAGCAGTGGAAATGAAACTATGGCTCCAGACACAGGCCTGTGAAGTAACCTCGGCGATAGCTAGTCAAAACAATAGACAACAAGACTTACCACAGACACACGAGCAAGAATAACAGGAAATCCAAAGGCAGAAACAACAATTCCTGTAGTGAAAAAATAAGCCAGTTCCCGACAGGCACTACTTGTTGCATCGGAGTCATATGTTGCTCGTTTGGCAATGAAATGGGGGATGGGAGAGATGGCGTAGAAAATCAGGACAAACAAGGGCCAGTAAACGCTGTTGGTTGGACCCAGGAGAAATCCAAAATGAAAAGTTAGTTACATCATAATTAAAGATACACTACTGTTTCAAAGTTTATATTATTTTAATATAGGTCAACAATTATTTATTCAGTTGTCAACATCAGTGCATGAGATGATTATTTTCCAGGAACAGCTGCTGATTAAGTAGTGATGATTAAAAATTACTAGTATATTAATATGCAGACAGCTTATACTGTGTTAAGAAACAATGACACAATGTAAAATCTAGAATCTTTATGGTTTTCTATAGAGCTTTAGGGACAGAATCCTAACTTAGTCATCTTTGCTTTCCATGTAGAACATAGCACAGTGCCTTGCACGTGTTCATTCAGTAGAAATTATCTGAGTGTGCACGGTTGGAAGCCTTTCAATTTCTTGGAGTAAAACTCAAGATTCCTTGCCCTGGTCTACAAAGCCTCACATGATCTGGCCAACTTCTTCCATTCATTCTGTGCCATCTTCCCTCATTCGCTTCATCTGTAACCACATTAGCTTTTCTATTTCTTAAATATTCCCTCGGCCTGGAATGCCCTCTCCTGACTCATCGACCTGATAAACTTATTTATCCACAAAGTCTCAGGTTAAGGACAACTTCCTCTATGCAGTCCTCCCTGACTTTACCAGGGAAACTCAGGTTCCCTTTCTCGAAGCTCTCACTGTACTTTGTACACATCTCTTCCGACTGGACTGTCTGCCTGTCTCTCACTCATAACTAGAACTGCAAGCTCCCTGAGGACAGGACTGCATCTCATCATTCTTGTATCCCCAGCTGGTCCAGAGGAAGTCTTCAATAAACTCTCATTAAATGAACACATCAATTTTGAAAAGAGTTTTTCTCTGCACAAATACAACTAACTAAGGGACTGGGTTTGTAATCGGGGCTTCACTTGGAGAAAGCAATGGCACCCCACTCCAGTACTCTTGCCTGGAAAACCCCATGGATGGAGGAGCCTGGTAGGCTGCAGTCCATGGGGTCGCTAAGAGTTGGACACGTCTGAGCGACTTCACTTTCTCTTTTCACTTTCATGCACTGGAGAAGGAAATGGCAACCCACTCCAGTGTTCTTGCCTGGAGAATCCCAGGGACGGGGGAGCCTGGTGGGCTGCCGTCTATGGGGTCATGCAGAGTCGGACACGACTGAAGTGACTTAGCAGCAGCAGCAGCAATTCATTCATTAGAGCTTGGTGCTAAATTGACCAAACTCTCTAACACCCATACTAATAGTGGCAAAAACATAAAAAGAATAGTTCTTTCTAAAATAACTTACCCGTAATCCTCTAAGGCACATCCCAGCATCAGAAAAGTCAGCCCAATAGCCCCACTGAAAGATAATGCCACAAGAGCTGGGAAAAATAAAATCAAGAGTTATAGGTGCCAATGGTTACCAGGGACTGGGGGAGGGGGAGAGAAATGGAGAAGGATTCTTCTGGGATGGATGAAACATCCTGGAATTAGAAAGTAGTACTGGTTGTACAACCTTGTGTATATATTAAAAACCACTTTAAGAATTTTTAGAGTGTAAAGAATTTTACCCTTTAAAAAGCCTAATTTTTGATATGTGAATTATACCTTAATTTTACATTTTTTAACAACAAAAAAATTGCTTATATCATTGAACGAGATTTACTTATTTCATTGGCTGATGTTACATTTGACTAGCAAATGACAGCCTATGTCTGTTAACTCTTAAATCTTCAGGTGGAGAAAGAGCTCAAGCCTTTCCAGTACTCAGCCCGTCTAATGTATGAATTCCTTAACACCCAAACCAAGAGGCCAGCCAGCCAGTTGATAACAATACCAGTGAAGGGAAACTCACTATCTCCTGAGGCAGATTATTTCATTCTGACAGTTTTCAGATGCTAAAAACCCTCCTTCCTTAAACTGTCTCTCTGTAATATAAACCCTTTGATCACTGTACCTCCCCATACCACAGGGCTTCAAGTATTTGAAGATTACTTTCATGTCTTCATAACAAATTCTTCCCAACTAGTAGCCCCTGAATATCAATTCCCTGCATCTGTTGGACACTAATCTTTGAGGAGGTAGAAATGTGTTTGCTTTGTCCACTGCTGATTGAGAGAATAACAGAATTGTTTAAAAAATCTTGTGCTGCTCTGGGTCACCAACACGGGTTCATGTTGGTAACTCTGTCACTGACTGGTTGTGTGACTGTGGTAGAAGCTGAACCTCCTTAAACTGGATTATTCAGCTGTAAAATGGGAATAATGATGCCAATTTATTAGGGCATTTATGGGACTCAAATAAGATAATCTATATAAAGTGATTTCAGATGCTGAAAACCCTCTTTCCTTAAACTGTACCCAAAACTGTCTCCCTGTAATATAAACCCTTTGATCATGATCAAAGGCAGGTGCTCAGTAAGCAACAGTCTTTGGTAAAGGCAGCAATCACAAGCAGAGGATACTGAATTTTCAAAGTACTCCTCTGAAAAAAAATCCATAATACTCAAAATTAGTCATTAGGTAAACCAATTAACATTTTGATTGCTTCCTTTTACTTTAAGAGGCAATCTGGAGAGACTTTTATAGGAAGATACCTAGGTGATTTTTAAAAACATCTGGGAGTATACAGATGTTAGAGGACAAGGAAGGACTGTCAGTTTTATATATTTTTCCATTTAGTACATGTCACTTTGGTGGGGGGAATGGACATGGAATAACTTTTCCCATATTGTTTCACTACAGATGATCTTTTCCTCATTGGTTCTGTCCCCTGCCTGTGCCTAATACCTGCACCACTCTGTCCTACAGGAGACCATTCAGAGCTATGAACCACAGACCTCTTCCTTCCATTCTGGGACAAGCCACCCATCACTCAAAGTTCACAACTGTATCTCCAACTGATGCTCTTTACCTCCTTTTTCTTTTTCAGGAATTGCATCCTCGGCCATCTCTTAAACTTGGAGCTAACCAGAAATGCAAATTCACCCATCACTCCAGACTCTTGCTGGGACACTGCATTCAACACAAAGCTCCCTGGTTCCACAAGGACCCAGCTACATCTAATGCTACAGTTTGAAGTAACTCCTAAGAACTCAGCCTGCACCTCCAACTCCAATCTGGACTTCTCTGGGTAGTCAACATAGAACTCAACTTCAACATGTGTAAAACTGAAACATCTCCCTTTCTCCTCCCAAACACACACTTCTTCCTTTCTAAGTCTCTATCTTGAAAGACTAACACCAGCTCTACACTCCATTTTCTAGAAAATCAGTAAGTCAGGGTGACTCAATATCCCAGACCTCACTCAAACCCACTGCAAAAGATTATGTCCCCACTCCCCAAACTCATATATTAAATTTTAACATCCAGTGAGATGGTGGTAGGAGGTGATTAGATCACGACAGGATTGCTGCTGCGGCTGCTGCTAAGTCACTTCAGTCGTATCTGACTCTGTGCAACCCGAGACGGCAGCCCAGGATTAGGACCCTTCTAACGGGACTCCAAAGAGCTTCCTAACCCCTTCTGTTGTGTGGGGACACAGCAAAAAGGTATCTGTCCAGGAACCAGGAAGCAAACCTTCACCAGCCAACAAATCTGCTGGCACCTTGATTGTACAGATCCCAGCATCTCAAACTAAGAAATAAATGCTATTTAAGCTACCCAGCTTATGGTATTTTTGTCCTAACAGCCTTAAAGGATTAAGACAACCACTTCTTCTCTTGTGCCCTCAGCTATTTATCTGAGGCCTGCCTTCACCTCATGACTCTTCCAATGTATCCTCTGCACAGCAGACAGTGACCTCTCGAATGTACAAAGCTGGTATCACCTTCACAGTTGCTTTCACAGCCTATGAGCTGTTCTAGCACTGGAGGTGCACCTGTGCCCCATGTCACATGTCCTCTCCATTAGAATAAACTCTGCCCTCACCCCAATCCTTTGCCAGGTGAAGTCTTATTGATCCTTTTAGATTCAGAGCAAGGAATGCCTCTTTTGGGAGACTGGTCCTCTTCCTCCCTGGCGCAGAGTTTTGCAATGCCATCTGTATTAGTTTCCTAGGCCTGCTATTAAAAATGTATCACAAACTGGGTGGCTCAGAACAGAAATTTACTCTCTCCTATCTAGAAAGGACATCTGCTCCCTCTGAAGATTCTAAGGGAAGACTCCTTCCTTGCCTCTTTTTAACTACTGGCAGTTGCCTGCCATGTGTGGTCCTCTGCAGCTCACAGGTGCATCATTCCAAGCTCTGCCTGTCCTCCTGTGGTGTTCTCCCTATATTTATTCATGTCTAAATTTCCCTTTTCTTACAAGGACACTAGTCCTTGGCTTAGAGTCCAACTAATCCGATATCATCCTAACTTGATTATATCTGCAAAGACCCTATTTCCAAATAAGGTCAAATTCACAGACATTGAGGAGCTGGAACTTTAATGTATTTATTTGGGGGATATAGTCAGCCTGCCATACCATCTTGGTCCTCACACTGTATCTGAGC
The DNA here is from genome assembly GCA_006410875.1 of Neotragus pygmaeus. NCBI lineage: Eukaryota > Metazoa > Chordata > Mammalia > Artiodactyla > Bovidae > Neotragus > Neotragus pygmaeus. Next base: position 424,634 of record SJYV01026734.1, on the reverse strand, counting down.
ACACCTTAGACATTTAAACAGTAACACAATTATTTCCAGCCCTGTCACACAATAACTGCTCATCTAACCTTTTATCCCAAGCCTCAGGCACACAGCAGTCCTTCTTCAAAAGTTAAATTATCTGGAAAAAGCCTCCTTAGTCCTTTTCCATTTCATAATCTATCTTCTTTTTTTCTTTTTACTACAATGCAATTTCTAACACATTCACACATAAACATTATTATTTGATAGTTTCCAGACACGACTAAACAAAGTGTAGTGGTGCTACTTCTTACTGGTTTTCTGCACTGGCTTCAAGTGGAATATTACAAAATGTACACTGTCCAAGTAAATCATGTTTACTAAATTAATGCCAATCATAAAAGTCCGCCAGAAAAAATTTTAAAATTTGTCTGCTAACACTTTACACACTCAGATAAATTTCATAGCAAACACATACATGTGTTCAAATATTCCCATATACATGTTTACAGCATATGTTGATTAACTAGAGAGGGAAGATCTTTGTGTACAAATTTCAAGGACAGGAGCTCCAACATGGAAAAAAGTTATCCTACTCTATTCAAAAGATTAGCCATCTAATGGGGTGGGTCCTACCAAACCAACAGGAAGCCTTCCAATAACCTCTCCCACTGCTGGCATTCCCCTTCACTCTGAAGGTGCACAGATGAGGTAACTGGTGTTCTTGGTACTCCCTTTTAAAAATCAACTGTCCCATGCAAAAACATTCACTGCACAAAGTGCAGTTAGTTGTGTCCGACTCTGCGATCCCATGGACTGAAGCCTACCAGGCTTCTCCGTCCAATAATTTTCCAGGTAAGAATACTGGAGTGGGTTGCCATTTCCTTCTCCAGAGGATCTTCCCGACCAGGGAACGAACCCAGGTCTCACACATTGCAGCAGACAGTTTACCGTCTGAGCCACCAGCGAAGCCCCACTGCACAAAGAAAGACCTACTGTACAGCATAGGGAACTACACTCAATATTTTGTATATAAGGGAAGAGAATCTGAAGTATATACGTGTGTGTGTATCTGAATAGTTGGGCTGTACACCTGAAATTAACACGATATTGTCAATATATTTGTATTTTTTAAAGTACTATACCACCTTCCTGTCTGTCCATAAATGAATAAACACTGATGAAAGTAATGAGAAAATCTCACCTAACCTACTCTCTACAATTAAGACAAATACAGCACTTCAGGGTGCTCTTCGCTGACACCCGCCTGCATCCAATTCTGCCCAATTGTAAAAATCAATTTACACGACACCACAGATGTAAGTGTTCCAATGCCGAGAACACTGGAGACAATGGCTCGTCTGGAAAAAGTGGGAAACTCGGCAAAGTGGCAGGAAAAGCGGGGAGAGGCGTGAGGGTGAACAGGACGGGAAGTGAAAGCCCAGTTTAAAACTAGGCAGAGGAGGGGCTGGGAACTGCTTCCTGAGGAACTGGGAAGCAACCCGGGAGGTGATGCCCAACCCGGGCTAGCCGGTGATTCCCAGGGAAGGAACGCTGCCGGCGAGGGCTTCGCCTGCAGCGACCCGGACACGCTGGGTGAAAGAGTGAAGACTAATAGCTTTGCAGAAAAAGGTAGAGGTTCCCCAAATCACGCCTCCACCCGCACCCCAAGGAGCGAAGAGAGCAGGCGAACTCCTTCCCACCGGGAAAGGAGGGAACGGTGGCACATCTGGGGAGGCCGTTTCCAGCCCACGCGCTGAAGGCGCAGCTCCAAGATTAGCCCAGAGCCAAGGCGGCGACCCCACCGCAGGACTAGCGAGCTAGGAACCTAGGATGTACCTTTAACGCCAGCCATGTCTCCCGAGCTGGGGCCGCGGCTGCTTCCGGCTTCCTGCCACGGCCCCAGCCCCGCCCGAGGCCCGGCCCAGGGCGGTACCTAGGCTCTCGAGCCCGCCCCTCCTCGCAGAGCCCCGCCCCCTGACGGTTCCGATCTNTCCATCGGTTGGCCGGAATCCCGGCTCCGCCGAATCGCTGGGTCCGCGGGCCCAGAGCTCCCCCACAGCCCACTAGGGACGCGTCCACCATAGCAGGGAAAGGCGCGATTCCTGGCTGCAAGGAATTTCTGCGTGAGGATGGCGAAAATAGAGAGGGGAGGGGGAAAAATAACAGTCGGTAGAGCAGGGATATCCGCTTTCTCTGGCATTACTTTCTCTAAGGCCTAGATTGAGTTTATGTGCCTGTCTGCGTTTACGTAGCTGTGGCTGAGGAAGGGATGGGGACACCAGAGAAGAGGCCCCAAGGAACCTGTTGTATGCCTGGCCTGGCCTTGCGTAATACCAACTTGAGCACTTTTCGGGCACTAGCGTTTTCTCCTTTACACTCAGGTGTATCTATGGAGAAGGCAATGGCACCCCACTCCAATACTCTTCCCTGTTAAATCCCATGGATGGAGGAGCCTGGTAGGCTGCAGTCCATGGGGTCGCTAAGAGTCGGATACGACTGAGCGACTTCACTTTCACTTTTCACTTTCATGCACTGCAGAAGGAAATGGCAACCCACTCCAGTGTTCTTGCCTAGAGAATCCCAGGAACAGGGGAGCCTGGGGGGCTGCCATCTATGGGGTCGCACAGAGTCGGACACGACTGAAGTGACTTAGCAGTATCTATAGAAACAAAAAACAAGCTATTTTGTGCATGAGGCTCTCATGAACATTTAAATAAACAGCTATTATTTCTATATCCTGGGCCTCAAGGTCTACAGGTAAGCAAGGCCAGTTTAGACTTCACAGGACCATTTCGTACTCTGCTCACAGGACAGAGAGTTTTGGCTTCGTGGGTACAATCTGGAAGAGATATTAAAAACCATCTAGCCCAAAGGCTTCATTTTACCTTTACAGAAAGAGGCCCAGAAAGGCTAGGACTTCCCTGCTCACACAACTCTTTGGAGAATGGACTATGGGTCACTTATCCCACTTTCTAGCTGAGAACCCTCACACCTTATGATGCTGCTCCTTTTCTTTCACTTAAAAAAAATTTTCAACAGGACTGAAAGCTAAAGGAGTTCTGGGGAATCCAGGTTTCCCTGACTATAGAAATACAAATTCTCGCTACCACCACCTTTCAGGACCCCTGCTTGGTTTCCTTTTTTAAATTGTACACTGAGCGTATTATTGTCTCAACACGTGTAATTACTTGTGAGTTTATGTTTCTAGCTCTTCCCATTTCTTTTCCTAGATAGAAGGTACACTTATTAAAATCTTTGTTGCTAGTCCCTAACTCACTGCACAATTTGCAGATCCAGAGTTACACTGCATTATTTACTTTGTAGCCTGTGATCTATCCAAGATCACTGAGAACTTCTCTTTCCCTATGCTGAGTTCCATATTTCGGTGGCAGGGAAAACTGCCCACCACCCAAACTCTGGCAGCCTGGGTTTTTAGCTTGCTTGGTGGTGATGGTGGTTCAGCCATTAAGTCGTGTCTGGCTCTTGAGACTCCACGGAACTGTAGCCAGGCTCCTCTGTCCATGGGATTTCTCAGGCAAGAATACTACAGTGGGTTGGCATTTCCTTCTCCAGGGGATCTTCCCAACCCAGGGATCGAATACACATCTCCTGCATTGCAGACAGATTCTTTACCACTGAGCTACCAGGGAAGCCCCCTTTTTAGCTCCCTTCAGTTCAGTTCAGTTCAGTTCAGTCACTCAGTCATGTCCGACTCTTTGCGACCCCATGAATTGCAGCACACCTAGGCCTCCCTGTTCATCACCAACTCCCGGAGTTCACTCAGACTCACGTCCATCCAGTCAGTAATGCCATCCAGCCATCTCATCCTCTGTCGTCCCCTTCTCCTCCTGCCCCCAATCCCTCCCAGCATCAGAGTCTTTTCCAATGAGTCAACTCTTCGCATGAGGTGGCCAAAGTACTGGAGTTTCAGCTTCAGCATCATTCCTTCCAAAGAAATCCCAGGGCTGATCTCCTTCAGAATGGACTGGTTGGATCTCCTTGCAGTCCAAGGGACTCTCAAGAGTCTTCTCCAACACCACACTTCAAAAGCATCAATTCTTCGGCACTCAGCCTTCTTCACAGTCCAACTCTCACATCCATACATGACCACGGGAAAAACCATAGCCTTGACTAGACGGACCTTAGTCGGCAAAGTAATGTCTCTGCTTTTGAATATACTATCTAAGTTGGTCATAACTTTCCTTTCAAGGAGTAAGCGTCTTTTAAATTTCATGGCTGCAGTCACCATCTGCAGTGATTTTTGGAGCCCAAAAAGATAAAGTCTGACACTGTTTCTACTGTTTTCCCATCTATTTCCCATGAAGTTTTGGTACCGGATGCCATGTTCTTCGTTTTCTGAATGTTGAGCTTTAAGCCAAGTTTTTTGCTCTCCTCTTTCACTTTCATCAAGAAGGTTTTTAGCTTCTCTTTACTTTCTGCCATAAGGGTGGTGTCATCTGCATATCTGAGGTTATGGATATTTCTCCCGGCAATCTTGATTCCAGCTTGTGTTTCTTCCAGTCCAGCGTTTCTCATGATGTACTCTGCATAGAAGTTAAATAAGCAGGGTGACAATATACAGCCTTGACATAGTCTTCTTCCTATTTGGAACCAGACTGTTGTTCCATGTCCAGTTCTAACTGCTGCTTCCTGACCTGCATACAGATTTACCAAAGTTCAAAGCTGCACTCATGAGGAAAATTCTCCTTAATGGATGAGGATTTTCTATGGGATCAAATCTTACATTTTCCCTTAGATTCCCAACCACCTACAAGTGTGTGTGATTTCCCTGGTGGCACAAGACGATAAAAGTCCGCCTGCAATCCAGGAGACCTGGGTTTGATCCCTGGGTTGGGAAGATCTCCTGGAGGAGGAAATGGCAACCCACTTCTATATTCTTGCCTGGAGAATCCCATAGATAGAGGAATCTGGCAGACTATGCAGTCCATGGGGTTGCAAAGAGTTGGACATGACTGAAAGACAGCACAGCGCCAGGTGTGTAGAAAACCATATGTAAGGGCTTGCTGGAGCCTCCCCTATCACTCTAAGACCAGTCCCATGGAAGAGAAATGATTTGGAGAAAAGTGACACTTCAGAGGCAAAGCTTGGTTTGAGTGCTTTGGGCTTAGCAGTAAGAAACTGGAAGATGGCGAGAGGCAAAAAGATGAGGAGTTTGCCCCAGGGTGATGTCTAGAATCAGAAAAATGCAGAGACAGTATTTGTCTCCAGTAACTTTCCTGCCCACACCAGCTGTTCTTCCCAGTTCTTGAAACACTTTAAAGAGGAACTTAGCCATCTTACCAGAGGCTTTAACCATATTCTGAGAAAATCTGCTTTCCTCTTACCAGAGGTTCACTGAAAAACTGTTCTTCTATCCCATTCTGTATTTCCTCAAGAATAAAGAAGACTTTCAATCAAAAACAGAAAGTAAAAACCTTAGAAGCTGAACCCTTTCCCTACTTGCTGTCAGTGTGTTACTTGGAAATATAAGATCCACATTCTCTGTCAAACTGGCTAGGACTAAGCAGGACCTCTTAGGATAAATTTTTTATATTCTCTCCTTGCATTCAATTCTCACACTATGAACTAGGTTTTATTATCTTCACTTTACAGATGAGAAAACTGAGGCTTGGATGGTACCTACTGAGTAGGAAAGCTGAGATCAAACCTTAAACAGTTTAAATCTGAAGTCAGAAAATCAGCGCTTGAATTGTTCCCCATTCCTAAATTCCCCAGTAGATGTTGTCAGCAGGGAAACTGTCCTGTTGCTGTGATAACTGGCTCTGGAATTCAACTTGCATGTTCATTCCTCACACAGTGTTTCATCGGTAGCTTGCTAAGTCACTTCAGTTGTGTCTGACTCTTTGTAACCCCATGGACTATAGCCCACCAGGCTCCTCTGTCCATGGGATTTTCCATGGCAAGTATACTGGAGTGGTTTGCCATTTCCTACTCCAGGGGATCTTCTCCACCCAGGGATGGAACCCACATATCTTCGGTTCATGCATTGGCAGGAGAGTTATTTACCACTAGCACCACCTAGGGTCCAACTTGAAGATCCTTTCAGACAGGGACATAGCAATGATAATTCAAATACTTTTGATTTGCAACATTTGTTTCCAAGTAAACATGCTGCTTCTCTTCTTAAAGAGATAAATGATCTGTTTTCTGCAACAAAGTCTCAGACTCCCAGGATCCAACCCTTTGCCTCAGCACAAAAATGCATTAATATCCTAGCTAGAGCCAGGATTTCTGTGCTGATTCTTTGAGGAACACAGCATTCATGCAGCATGAATATGGAGGCAAGGATGGTAAGGGGGGTGGTTAAAGTATAAATCAATAAATTCTATCAGATTGTGTTTGTTTTTTAAATATGGAACGCTTCATGAATTTACGTGTCATCCTTGCGCAGGGGCCATGCTAATCTTCTCTGTATCGTTCCAATTTTAGTATATGTGCTGCCGAAGTGAGCACCAGATTATGTTTTGTACAAATGTATTATATGTGCAGCAGCAGCAGCAGCAGCGCATATTCTTTCCACATAACTTTTCTTAAAAGTGAATCATGTCAGAAGGTGCAATTCAAGCTTGTTGTCGCATTCCTATGAGTGAAAAAATAACTTATGTTTCTACAAATATTTTTGAGCCTTTTAATATACATTACAAATATTTTAGACCAATCACATTTTGTTGACTGTAACATATTTACAAAACAAAAAAATATATTACAATAAATATGAGTGAAACAGTGAATCCGATCAACAACAAGCTTTGTCACAACCAGATATTTAAAAGGAATGCGAAAACCTGTTGGTCTGCATATGTTAAGAGTTTTGAGATAAATAGGGGTCCAGAATTATAATATATCCGGAAAAGAGATAAGGAGCATCCCAAATTTAAGTTAGATAAGATTCTTTCTCAGTGCTAATTGCATAATGTTTAATGATGTTTTAAACTGTGACCATGGATGAATTATCCAAACATTATATCAAGCTAAAATAGTTCTATCATTTCAAAATGTACGTGACATTCACATAGTATCCTTTTAATTATTATATACTGTAGTTCACACAATATCTACAGATGTGAATGAGAAAAAAAGTCACAGCAACATGTCTCACATTCCAATTTTAAATAAGACAAGCACATACTGCAAACATTATTTTATAATATGTTAATAAATAACATCTAGTTTTTTATGGTTACTTTGAACAGTTTACAGCTGTATATTTAAAAAGAGAATATTTGAGGCGAGTTTCACATTGTCAGCAAAAGGTAAAATAAATAATGAACCTTTATAACAACAACAAAAAAAGAACAAAGGAAAGAAAGGAAGAAAGAGAGAAAGAAGAGAGTTGTATATAGAACATAAAATATTTTTGACATGCTGCTTTTCCAGTACAGTTTGCCACAAGAAAATGAAAAACAGAAAGAAACAGCAAAAAAAGATTGTCTTTTTAAAACAATTTTTGAAAGCTTTTCACAATACTGAGCACAAACCTTTTAAGATTAGATCAAGATCTTTCTGTCCATCTGCTTTGTATGAATATCCTCTCCACACCGTGTACCTGCACATTCAAAGAGATCTACCAAAGTCATGGAAAACAACCACTTGCCCCTCAAAGTGAGAAACGGCCAAAACACTGAACTGAAATCCAACCAGTCTGAAGTCTGCAAAGGTTTCACTCCTGCTTTATTTTCACAGATGTTCCTGTGCAACTGTTATTCCTGTGGACCCCCAACAACTTTTGGAATAATAAACCCCACTGTAAGAATCCGAGAGGTCCTATTTCATCAGGTGGGAAGAGGAACCTGGTTCCTCAGAGAAGCTAGTCTTGATAAGCCATGTGACTTGGTCTGAAGTGGCCTCTCTCTGTCTCTCGCTACAATTGCCCCTGTCACTGTGGTCATCGATTTCCTTCCCTCAGCCAATCACAAACCTGGGGGACAGGGGATCCATAGTAGACAGTCTCCCGATCAATTGTGAACATGCCAAACTGTCTTACCATCTGTTCCCAGCTGAGAGCATTTTCTCTGCTAAGCAAAAGGAGGGGCATTAAGCCTTACAGCAAAAATTAGAAGTTTCATCAAATCAGGTTGTTGTTATGGCGTTAAGACATTCTTCAAGCTCCCACATCTTTCTAAAGGGAGAAGAAGATAGTAGCCCAACTCTGACCAGGAGTACAGATTTCTACAGCTTTAGCGTCCCTATTTTTCTTCAGTCAGCATTTTCACTAAATTTTAGCTTATCCAGGAAGGAAGTGTTGATAGTAATCACTGGATTATAATATAATTACTTCCCACAGTTCAGGTTCTTTTATATCTGTTAGTCTTCTTGACCAAAAGAAGTGTACAGTATTATACTATAGACCATAGTAAATTTCTGTTAAAAAAAAAAAAAACACTTAATGGTCATGTTCCTGAAGTCTATGTAAAGCCATGGCTCAAATTTTATCTTTCCAAGAAAATCTCAAAACTGTTAGTGAAAATCCATCGTGTAATCCTGTTATTATAACTTTGGCTCATTATCCTATCCTCAGACAATGAGATGGGTGCTATGCCTTTGGTAGCCTCTATTTTCAATTTCCCCACAAATTGCTGAGTAGGCTCCCCACAGGGCAGGCTGGAATGTTGTAAAAAAAAAAAAAAAAAAACTCTGCAAGGTCATCTGACTAAAATTTCCTTTCCTGTTTTGGACTTTTTATGGTGGGGACTTGAGGAAACAAACATCCACATTCCTTATTAAAGAGGAATTAATTCACAAGTAACTTAATAGTTAAGTACTGGATACACATTGCTGGAGTTTTTGGTTCACCTGCAAAAACCTCAGAACTGTAACACACACTAAGCATTAGCACGGGTCTGCAGCAGAAATGGAAAAGCTCATCAGTTAATACAAGGGCTTTTGGCCTTGATTTTCAAATTCTGACCAGGCATCATTGAGCTCCATGAATATCATCTTTGCATATTGTTCATAGGGTTGCCCAGTAGCCTACAGAAGAAAATAAAAATACACATTAGATATCACAGACCAAAATTTTATTTATATTACAATTTTCATTGCTAACATGTGGATTCTGAGGAAGTGCAATCTTTTTCTGTTAGACCATTTCTCTTTTTACAGCCCCATCTTGCTGCTGCTGTTGTTTGGTTACTAAGTCATGTCCAATTCTTTGTGACTCCACAGAGCCCCACAGGCTCAGCTGTCCATGGGATTTCCCAGTTAAGAATACTGGGTTGGGTTGCCATTTCTTTCTTCAGGGGATCTTCCTGACCCCGGGAATAAACCCACACCTCCTGCATGGGCAGGCAGATTCTATATCGCTTGAGACACTAGGGAAGCCCATAGCCCCATCTGCTGCTGCTGCTGCTAAGTCACTTCAGTCATGTCTGACTCTGTGCGACCCCATAGACGGCAGCCCACCAGGCTCCCCAGTCCCTGGGATTCTCCAGGCAAGAACACTGGAGTGGATTGCCATTTCCTTCTCCTCATCTACATGACCCTAATTACAATGATCTCTCCACAAAGCCCTCCCTCAGGAATTCACATATGATAGTAGTGATCAGTCACTGAGTAGGTAACAGAGAATTTATTGGTCAGCACAAGATGTATCTCCATTCTCCAGAGTCACCTACCAAATGACAAAGGTTCTTGACTGTGTAGCTCTGATTGATGGACTGCATTTTGAAACACTCTTTATTCTATTTCTTAAAAAAATGTTCTTGGAGACCCATAACACAGGAATACAGTTTGTGGGCTTTTCTGGGCTCTTTCCATTTCTCTTCAAGTCATTGAAATACATTGTTTCTTTAATACTATCTGGATTGTCACCAAAAGTTTAGAGAAATGAAAATCTAAGACATCAAATTCAAGTGTGTGTTTCCAAGTAGGATTCGGTCACAGCCTCACACTGTAGGACTGACATGGTCCATATGATGGGGCTTCCCTGGTGGCTCAGCAGCAAAGAATCGCCCACAATGCAGGAGATGCGTGTTCGCTCCCTGGGTAGGGATGAACCACTCTATCCATTTTCAACCCACTCTATCCTTGCCTAGGAAATCCCATGAACAGAGGAGGCTCGTGGGCTACAGTCCATGGGGTCGCAAAGAGTCAGAACCAGCTTAGTGACTAGACAACAATAACAAAGTCCATATAATGGCAAGTGACCCAGTTCTGTCAAGGAGGTTTCTGTGTGTTATGGTGATCTCAACCAGGACATCCACTGGTTGAAGTTTCTGACAGTGCAGAGTGTGTGTGTGTGTGTGTGTGTGTGTGTGTGTACTTCAATGAAAATATAAACTGGCATAATCAATATAGTGATGAATTTAGCTCCATTTGCAATATTTGGTTGATTCTCACCAATTTTGCCAACTACATTCTAAAGTTTTTTCATTGTATAATCCTGGCTGAATATACTGCCATATTACTGTAGGAGAAAATTTTCCTCTGTCCAACTCTGAGTTTATCCTCAAGTCAGGCACAGCTTCTATCTGATTCCTGAAAATTAGTCAGTAATGAATCTCATACCTAAGTAAAGCCCTTATTCCATTATTTGTAATGTATAGCTTGATTTCTTGGCTTCTGTGTCATAAAGTATAACTGTTTAAGTACCTTCTTGAGCCTATGAAATTTATTTTATCATATAAATGGCCTAATAAGAAGCAAGTTGAAAGTATGACTCCTTGACACACGCTATAAACCAAGGACAGGAGGACCAGACACCTCCGGGGGTGCAGGAGGACAGGTTGTACTCACTTTATCCGGGTGCACCACTAGCACGGCCTTCCTGTACACCTTCTTCACCTGCTCCGGGGTGACCAGGTCTGCCATGCCAACTGGCTTCCACTTAGTCTCCCCAGCCCACAGCACAGTGTGCATTGTGGACAGAAGGGCTCTGATATTCCTCTCTTTGCCTTCAATCCATTCTAGAATCTGTAAACACAGGGGCAGTTAAGAAATTCAAATGCTTCTGAGTCCAGAGCATCTCCACTGTGACTCTGGAAACCCCTCCAGCTCCAGCAACATCAGGTACCTGCCTAGGTCATCCTTCCCACTACCTGGATGGCTCTTCTTCCTCCACCCCCTACACCTCTTCTTTCTGGTTAACTCCTTATCAGCCTTCAAAAGCCTGCTCCGGAATTTCACACTGTTCCGCCTTGGAACGTCTAAATACCTTCCTTCTTCTCCGGTCCCCCTGACTTAGTGACTTACGCCTGAAGTATGAACTCCACGAGGGCACACATCACGTCTGTCTGGGTCCCTGCTCTCTGCTATGTCTAGTAGAGTGTCTGACATGTACACACACACACACACACACACACACACACACACACACAAATTCCTTGGAAAAACAAAAACAAATTTCTCCAGGCTACCTTTTAAACATATTTCTATCACACAATGTGCTACACTTCACTGTAATTGTGCCTTTGTTTTTCCCCTGCCATTAAGCAGACCTGTTTGAAGAAGGATACTGTTTCTTACATATCACTCTAACTCAGAAACAGAATGCCTGGCAGGAAAAGAGCTTGAAAAGGTCTGTTAAATGAATTAATACATTGAGTCATTCATTTCAACTGTGACCATTCATAGTTTGAATCATCATAGCTGGAACAAATGAAGTCACTAAATTGAAAGGTTTGTAACAATGAATCAGCAGTTAGCACGTAACAGAAGCTCAAAGTGAATGATGACTACTCTCCCAAACAATTAAATACTCCATACCAATTAAATAATCAAGCGTGGTTTAAAAGGCATAAACCACTTTCTTTTACAGAAAATTGCCAGAGTTTACCTAATACACAAAGGCTCTTGAGATGGAGCACAGTGTTTGTGGCAGGAACATAAAACCGCTATAAGACTGCATGAAGTGAATAGCAAATGTAAACAGAGTATCATATACTGTACTGCAAATTGTATCTCTACATCTTCAACAAATTACGGAAAACAACAGTGGTATTTTTTTTTAACACGTGTAACATTGAGTGGTTGTGCCATTCTGGTTCGGGAGTACCAGGTTAGACTCTCATCTTCCAGGCGGTAACAGTGTCAGTGTGCTTTGCCACGTGGGAATTCAGCCTGTCTGTGACAAGCTTTCCAGTTCTCTTGATCTTCACAAACTTTTTCACTACCTCACACCATTCATCAACATAACCATCTTTTTGTCCCCCAATTAACCATTGTCCAGATAACATCTTCAGCTATGAAGTAACATCTCTGTTTTCTCATCTATGAAACAATGAAGTTATAGTCACTGGTTTGCAAACCTTAGAAGAAAAGAATATGAAAACATTCTCTTTTCCCGAATAAAATCTTACCTAGACATCCAAGAAACGGAAACAGATAAAAGTAGAAATGCTCTGGTTAAAAGTGAAGTGAAGCAGGGTAGAAGCCAGAGACCCCACTTCCCTTAGCCTCCCTCCCTTTCACCTTCCCATACCTCCAGGTCTAACATTATAGGAGTGAGTAATTCCCAGGCATATCAATCAATAGCTCCCTCTCTATTGGCAAAGAAGAGATTCTGAGGACATCAGTCAATCTAGTCTTATATAAAGCTACCAAAGCAGAAACAGACAACATAAGTAATGCATTCTTCTTACCACCAAATCATAATGACTTACCTGTAGATTGCAATGCCATCTGAATAATAAGATCACATCTTAAAGAGTGCCATTGCTTATTCAAAAGTGTAAATGAATAAAATCTACACTAATAAGTATATTGTATTAAAGAAATGAAACAACATACACAGCACTCCCTGAAAGTGTTTTTCTATTAAAGGACACAGCTATACTCAAATGAAACAAGAACCAAATGAAATACGGTGGATGCTAGAAACTTAACATGGCAGCTTCTATAGGTTAGTCCCACACTGACAGTTCCACACAACACAATAATCACTGTGGGCCAGGGGCTCACTCACCTTTAATTTCTCAGGATCCATCTCCTTAGCCATTTCCTCCTTTCTCATCTCAGCTATTGTTCGAGGTCCCTTTTTGTCTTTGTGAGCATTAAAACCTTGACCAGAGAGCAGGTCTTCAAAGTCAGCTGCTTTTTGCTTCCCCTCTGCAACATAATATTTTAAAAATTATTATAGTGTTTACTCATAAACATAATATTATAACGCTTAGGTATACTGCATAGTGCTTTCACAGGCACTATGCCCCTTAATCCTCTCACTTAGCCTGTGAGTAGGGTATGAGACTGTCATGTCTATTTTATAGATGAGGAGAGTGAAGTCTGGAAAACTTAAGAGATCTATCTGTTCAGGATCACATGCAATGTCCACGGCAAAGCTCAGACTCGAGGTTGCGTTGTTGCACTAATCTAATTCCATAATTCCATGTGCACCGTTCCATCCTTTCACAGATGAGGATAGTCACGAGTCTACCCACTACTCCCTCCCCACCTCAGGCCCCAGTCATACAGCTAGCTAGCAGCAGTGATGGGCCTATGACCTGGGTTTTGGTACTTGAAATGCAAGCACACTGCTGCTTTCCTGCCCACGCTCAGCTGACACTTTCAGTCCATCACAGAGCTCTTTTCCCCTAAGTCTGGATTTGGCCTCAATCTTTATCAGTCTGCTTGGAAAAGCAGCCTAGCGTGGCAGTAGCAAACGGCAAGAGCTCTGGAGACAGACCCCCAGGTTTGAATTCCAGTTCTGCCTTTATTAGCAATGTGACCTTGGGACATTACCACTCCTTACCATCTTCCTGCCTCAGCGTCCTCATCTGTCGGTCAGGCGTGGTGTTAATAACATGTCTTATCTCATAAGGTTGTTGTGAAAATTGGTGAGTTAAATATTTTTAAGTGCTCAAAACAGTGCCTGGCTATTAAATGTTTGCTGTTAAAACAGAACCACAACACAAGAGTCCATTCAGTCCATGCCTTCAACCAAAGCTGTTGTCTCACTTGAAACCCACCTGCCATCCCTATACTGTCAGGCATTCTGAACATACTGTCTCACACACACACACACACACACACTCAAATGTGGGTGCTCTGAGATAAGGGATTTTGTCTGTCTTATTCGCAGCTGTATTCCCAATGTTTTCTACACTGAAGATACTCCTAAATATTTACTGATTGACAACACTCACCCCACATCTACTCAAAATAAAAATGGAGGGGAAGCCAAATGACTACGGAATTATCAGAGAATATCCACTGCTAACCAAATAACAAAAACGATGTTACAAAGACCTAAAAAAGACTCCTTGTCATGTAAGTATCGTGAGAAGCAGAGTGTGGTGGTGAATGGTAGGGGCTCTAGAGTCACATTGCCCTGAAAGATCTTGGCTCTGTCACTTGCAAGCTGTATGGACTAAGAAAATTATTGATCTCTGTCTACAGCAGGGTTTGAAGATTATATGAAATAATATGCAAAAACTGCTTAGAATAGTACCTGACATATAATAAGCCCTCAAAAGATGTCAGCTAAAGCTACTAGGAAAAGTAGAAGAATTTCCTTTCCCATGTTCCATAGAAAGGCCTGTTTCCCCATCATGTCCCTATACATTCCATTCTTGGGTATAATGAAATCAACTGAGATGTAAAACATTATCATTACAGGCCTTTTAGAAAATTCAAATGTAACCATCCCTTCTATGAAAATTATTTTTCACTTGTTATCAAGAACCCCACTTGAAAAAAGAAAGAATCCCATCCAGAGTTATCCTCCAGCCTTAGCTTTTAGGCCACTTTGTGTTCTTTTAACTTTCTTCTCAGAAGAGAGGGAAAAAACATCACAGGAAACCCAATGATCTCAGGAACATCCCCCAGCCAGAGCGTAATCAAGACCAAATGTCCAAAACATGTCCACTCCTCTAACTGGGATCCAAGGGAAAATGTGAACACAGTGCTTGAAATGTTTCCAACTTTCGTCTTCCACCCCCTCTTCCAAAGGCATGACAGTTTCAAGATCCATCCACCCCTCCACTCGCTTCCACTCAGTACTCCTTTAGTGCCTCCCACCTGTCCAGTGTTCTGCTAGGTGCTAATGCTACTGAGGCCAAAAAAGACCCAGTCCCTGCCCACCATTTGGTCTCAGCGTGGAGAGAGACAAACAGGTGAGCCGGCACTCACAAAACCACAGTGTGCTGGGAGAATGAGAAACCTAGGAGCTCCAGGCACAACACTGGGAGGGATCATGCTGTGTCCTTACAAGTCAAAGACTGCCGCAGAAACTGCCAAATGTGCTGTCTCCTTCTTCAGACATGCCTACCTCTGGGTACCCTCTAGCCAGGCCCCACACCATCATCCTTACCCAAGTTAGCTGCCGCCTTCCCTCGCTCGTTCTGGCCCCCAGGCACGGAGGAGAAGCTCACGTTGTAGTTGGGCCGGTTCTGGGGAGAGGAGTGGGGCATGCTGGCCTGCGGCTTGGGCTGTGTCTGCTGCCAGCTGTAGCCCCCTCCCTGCTGCCACCCCCCACCCATGGGCTGGGGAGATGCTTTCTGCGGCGAGCTGAGAGGTGGAAATCCACCACCCAATCCAGTTGGTGTGGAAGGTTTGCTGGCAAATGAAGAACCGCCTATAGGAAAAACAGAAAGAGAGAAAGAAGGTAATGCTGTTGTGAGCAGCCTCTAACTCCTGTGTCCCAAGTCACTGCTTACAATGACTTTCGTGGAACTTCCCTTGACTAGTGGCATAATTAGCATTCCTAATAGCTAAATAAATTGCATTCATATATTTTCCTTTAATTTTCACAATGACATTTTAAGGTATGTATTAACAGTTCCATGTTTCCTTCTGATAAACAACCTGTAGCTCAGAATAGTTAAGCGATTTTCTGAAAGTTACACAGCCAGAAAGTGGCAGAACTAGGACCTGCGTCCAAGTCTGACTCCAAGCCAGAAGAGCCCCAGCTCTTCCAGCACACGCCACTGCAGCTCTCCCTCCCGCCCTCTCAGAAGATTCTATTTCTTAACTTGAGCAAAAACTATCAAATGACAAGAACAGGGAATAAAACAAAAATACGTTCACTTGTGAAGCCGCTATTTAAACGTCAACGATGAGGATTATTCACTGTCTGTTATAAATACCAGCATGGTTAGTGCCCATGAGTAAACAATGGTGTTCTAAAATTTCATAAATAGGGTTCGATTTCACACTACTTGCACTTCATTGCAGGAGAGTAAACACAGCTAACACTCTGACAACTCTGAATAGGGTAAAGAATCTTATTCAAGCTTTAAAAAATGATATTACTCTGTCCTGGGAATTTAAGTAGAATCCTGACTCTGTAACTCCTAACTTTTAAGTACTCACTGCAAAAATGCTGGGCTTTTCCCAAAATATGAAGACCAGCTGTGACTCATGTTTGAAGAGGTGATCTCCAGGAACCCTTTCAGGCACCAATACCAAAGCAACAGTGATAATAAAATAACATTTATATAGCTCTTTTAGAATTTACAAAATATGTTTATGACTCTTACTGCCTTTAATCTATACAACACCCTTAGGAAATAGGTAGTATTACTGGTTCCACTTTATTTATTTTTCTTTGTCAAAATTACCATTTATTTTTTCATTTTTATACAATTTTAAAATTACAATTTTATATAATTTTTAGTTATTACAAAATCTTGGCTATATTCCCAATGTTTTATAATACATCTCTGAGCCTATCTTATACCCAATAATTTGTACCTCCCATTTCCTCACCCCTCTATTGCCCTTCCCCTAAACTCTAACTTGTTCTCTATATCTGAGGATCTGCTTCTTATCTGCTATATTTCTTGTATTTTTCAGGTTCCACATATAAATGATATTATACAGTATTTGCCTTTCTCTCTCTGACATACATCGCTTAGCATAATGCTATCCAAATCCATCCATGTTGCTATTAATGGCAAAAATTTTTGTTCTTTTTATGACTGAGTAGTATTCCACTGTGTATACTGCTATATACCATATCCTCTTTAACCACTCCTCTGCTGATGGACACTTGGTCACTTCCATATCTTGGTAACTGTAAATAATGTTGCTGTGAACATTGGGGTGTACATATCTTTTCAAATTAGTGGGATTTTTTTCCAGATGTATACCCAAGAGTGGAATTGCTAGGTCATATGGTAGTTCTATTTTCAGTTTTTTGAGAA
Organism: Neotragus pygmaeus; assembly: GCA_006410875.1. Classification (NCBI taxonomy): domain Eukaryota; kingdom Metazoa; phylum Chordata; class Mammalia; order Artiodactyla; family Bovidae; genus Neotragus; species Neotragus pygmaeus. The sequence goes on along the minus strand of SJYV01026734.1, from coordinate 407,571 downwards.
ATGTCCATACCATTTTCCACAGTCTGGCCCCACTTTAAAGATAAGAAAATAAAGGAGGTATACTTGGTATACTTACAGGCTTATGGTCACACATCTAGTTAATGGAGCTGGGACTTGACTGTGAGCTTCCTGTCTCTGCATGTCATGTTCATTTCCTGCATTTATTATCTCAAATTCCTCCCCAAATCTCTGAGTCTTTTACTACAACTCATCCCTCACTTACTGTCTCTTCTTTCTATCAACATTGTTCCTCTGGTCTGATCTGGGTTCCTCTTCCCATTCCCACTGGGACTGCTGTCTTACGACCAGCAGACTTGGAATCAGTCTGTCTCTGCTCCATCACACATTCATGCATTCAGTCTTATATTCCTTTATTTATTCATTCATTCATATATTCATTCATCCAGTATTTGTTGAGCATTACTAAGTACCAGAAAGTAAAAAGATTTTCTTAGGTTCCAAAATCACTGAGGATGAGGAGTACAACTAAGAAATTATAAAGAAATTAAAAGACACTTGCTCCTTGGAAGAAGAGCTATGACAAACTTAGATAGTATATTAAAAAAGCAAGGACATCAGTTTGCCAACAAAGGTCCATATAGTCAAAGCTATGTTTTTTTCCAGTAGTCATGTACAGATGTGACAGTTGAACTATAAGGAAGGCTGAGTGCCAAAGAATTGATGCTTTTGAACTGTGGAGCTGGAGAAGGCTCTTAAGAGTCTCTTGGACTGCAAGGAGATAAAGCCAGTCAATCCTAAAAGAAATCAACTCTGAATATTCTTTGGGAGGACGGATGCTGAAACTGAAGCTTCAACACTTTGGATACCTGATGCAAAGAGACAATTCACTGGAAAAGACCCAGATGCTGGGAAAGATTGAGGGCAGGAGGAGAAGGGGACGACAGAGGGTGAGCTGGTTGGATGACGTCATTGTCTCAATGGACATGAGTTTGAGCAAACTCTGGGAGACAGTGAAAGACAGTGGAGCTTGGCATGCTACAGTTCCTGAGGTTGCAAAGAGTCAGATACAACTTAGCAACTAAACAACAACTAGGTACCAGATACAGTGCCCCGGGAATATAGCCAAAAACAGTCTATGGAGAATCCTCGCTCTTCTGAAGTTCAGTGAAAAACATATCTCCTTGACAGTGTTATCACCTGTAAAGTCAGAACTATGTCTACATCGCAGCAAAACCATAAAGGCACAATGACTATGTGAGAGCTCTTCACAATTCATGAACTAAGCAAATAAGAGGCATTGTTTTAAAATAATGCAAATTCATATTCCCAGCATGTACCCATACACCATAAAGGCTCAATAAATACTTGGTAATAGAAAAAGGGAATGACACTGTTGCATGCTACAGGCTGGCATCACCCCTGTTGTGAAGCCCTTCTTTGTGAGCCTCTGGGCCCCTCTGCCAAAAGCACATCAACATATCTTAGGTTGGGTAGACATTCCACACTGGAATTTCATCTTTTATTTTAAGGATGCTTACAATCTTCTTTCTGAATATATTATGTTTATTATTTTAAAATTCAGTAACTACAGAAAGACCTGAAAAACTTAAAAAATTCTTCCATGTTCCCACCGCTTTCTCATTTATTTTTTCATTTATAATACACTATTGAGCATCTTCTCCACATGAGGCTGCAGATACAGTGGTGAAATGGCAGATGCTGCCTCTGATCTCAAGCTGCTCATCAACATTGCAGGGCTTTCTGATGTCTACCCGTTCAGAATACTTTTCTAAATATTTTTTAGACTGGTTAGCAATTCTAATTTTTAAAGCCACTGAAGCAGAGAACTGACAGAAATATAAAGTAGTAGCTAAACCCAGAGCCCACAGCTATTCTCATTAAAAGCAAAAACAGCGGTTGTCAAACTTGGCTGTGCATTAGGCTCACTTGGGGAGCTTTAAAATTTTTCTATACCCAAGCCACAACCAAACTAATTAAATCGGAATATCCATGGGAAGAACTATGGTGTTTGTATCAGAATTGTTCAGTGTGAAAATACCTAAAGGAGAAGCATGTTATCTTTTTTTAATTGTAGTTATATAACTTAGAGGTTTAATTTTTACTCTAAAGCAATTGCCTAGGAGTCAAACATTTTAGTGTGTGAGAAGGCAATGGCACCCCACTCCAGTATTCTTGCCTGGAAAATCCCATGGACACAGGAGCCTGGTGGGCTGCAGTCCATGGGGTCCAAGAGTCGGACACGACTGAGTAACTTCACTTTCACCTTTCACTTTCATGCATTGGAGAAGGAAATGGCAACCCACTCCAGTGTTCTTGCCTGGAGAATCCCAGGGACGGGGGAGCCTGATGGGCTGCTGTCTATGGGGTCGCACAGAGTCGGACATGACTGAAGTGACTTAGCAGCAGCAGCAGCAGCAGCAGCAGCAGCCCTTGCTTATATACTCATTCGCTGTGCAGTTTCAGGAAAATCACTTACGTTTCCTAAATTATGTGACTTGAAAATGAGGCTATTTAGGAAACTAGTTTCCCCAGCAGTTTTTAAGAATTATTGCATTTCAAAAACAAGTAACTCTTCAAAAAAATATTTTTTAATTTCCCTGGTGCCTAGTGGTTAGGATTCTTGGGCTTTCACTGTGGTGGCCCGGATTCAATCCCTGGTTGGGAAAAGTTCTGCAAGCTATGAGGCATGGCAAAAATAACAAAAATCACCACCACTCTTGAACTCCTCTGAGTAGGTATGTTGTTGTAGTAATAAAGATGCAGCTATTCTAAAACTATTTTTGTTGTCTATTAATGTTGTTGAGATCCAAGGAAATGGAAGGTACAGATATGGAACAGGGGTAGGCAAGGAAGATCCTGTGGCAGTGGATGGGATTAAATTATGTGTTAATAGCCACTGATCACCTATCTACATCTCCTGGAAGGCAGAGCAGTGACACCCACCCCAGAGCAAAAATAGATAGCAGAGGTTTTGGTTTCTAAATACCATTCCCCACAAAAAGGAATGAGATTTCTCAGAAATGCCTGATTATAGGACAGGCATGTAAAAAGTTCAAGAGACGCCTAGGACACCTTGTGCCATAAAGAAAGTTCTCAAAAATGATGGAATCAAGTGAAAAGGATATAGAAGTCAAAAGAAAGGAGCTTTCACAAATCAAATGTGGGACCTTGCGAACATTAAATAATAACAGTAATAGATGATAACCAACTGAGTCAAGAAAAGAATCCTTTAGTTCATTATGATGTGAGAGATGGAGGGAGTCAGAAAGGAAGGAAGGGGATGGGATAGGGAAAGACAGGAGATTCTTCTTTAGAATGAAATGCCAATTAATATATATAGAAAGAAGAAGGGAATCAGAAAATCAAAATTTTGCAGATATCATGGTAATAACCGCTTTAGGCAAGAATCACCAATGAATGCTAAAACCAGCGGGTAAAAGTCAGATGGAGAAGTGGATAATTTCAAATTATCTCTCCAGATTACTCATTAATTACTGAAGGGAAAAAATGGTAACTTCATGGTGAAGGAAACCCGGCAGACATCACCTTAACCAAGTGATCAAAGTTAACAAACCAAGACTTTGGCAACTGACCTGTACCCTTCAATGTCATGAAAGCTTGAGGAATGATTCCAGGCTAAAGGTGTCCAAAAGGACATGACAACTAGATGCAAGACACGATGCTGAATTTTTTTAAAAGAACTTCTTACAAAGGTCACCTATTCAGTAAGGCCCTTCCCTAACCACTTGATATTTAAAATAACACCCTGGCCCATCCCCCACACACCATCACTTCCTGCCTTATTTTTTTCACAGGACTCTTCATGGGGTTATAGTGCAAGCCACAGACCTAGACTTCATGGTGTTGAAACCTTGTGATTTGGGCATGTTCCTGAAACTTTCGCATCCTTTTCTTCATCTGTAAAATGAGGATTATAATAGTTTCTACTTCAAAAAATATTGGGAAGATTAAATGAAATGAAATATGTAAAGCACTTAAAATAGAGCCTGGTACAGAGTAAAAGGTCCAACTACACATTAGTTGTTTTTACTAGTTGACACTATATTGTATATTTACTCATTTAATGTTTATTTCCCCTTCCAGAATATCAACTTTAAGAAGAAGGAATTTTGTTTTGGTTTCGTTAGTTTGGCTGGTTGGTTTTCACTAAAACAATGTAAGAACACAGAAGGCACTTAATAAGTAATTGTGGGATGAATAAATGGGTAAAAAATGAACACTGAAAAGATTTTACTTGAAATAGAACTTTGCCTGTTCTATAGAATGTTATTATTCTAAAATTTGAACTTTCAGATACAAAAAAAAGGGAAAATGATTTGAGACATTCTTAAAAGGAAAAAAGATCTAAATGACATAAAAGGAAAGGTCAAGATTCTAAGATAACTACTAGTAAAAAATAAAACAGTAGCATGTTCTCATTCTCTGCAGATAATTCAGCTCTAAATTCCAGAGGCCTTTGGGGGAAACTAAGCTATCAAGTTGGCTTATTTAAACCTTTGTGTCAGAGCTCCCTCACCCTTATTTAACAACTCTGCACTTCATGGAGGATGGAAAAGGAGGAGGAAAAAGTTTCAAAACACACTAGTCCAATCAACTACACCTTGAAGAGAGATTTCTCGGTAAATCAGAACCCTGCACACTATACCCCTCACTGGGGAGCATCACCATGAGCCCTGATCCTCAGAAGTTTCTGCAATGATCAAAGTCCACTGAAGCTGGTGTTTCCAAAACTACCTGCTCATAAAACACTTAGTTGAAGTCCACTGAACCCAGTGTTTCCCAAATTGTTTGCTCATAAAACACTTATCCTATAATAATAATAAGAAGTAACATCTGATAAAAACACTCTTTAGAAATACTCTCCAGAGAGTCTATTTTCCATATGGAAGTTTACAAACTGACCAGAGAGGACTGTGGTCCACAGAGGGAAGAGGAGCACAGTGTGAGGACCTCACTGGCAACTTCAGAGTAAGGCCTGCACACAGCCGGCCCCTCACGGCACAGCTCTATCTGACCACCCTTGTCTCACCATTTCCCTACATAGTCGCTACTTTCGGTACAAACTCTATTTTCAGATGCTCCCAGAAGTTCTAACTTTATTTACACTACTACTCCAAACTCAGGGATTGGAGAAATACATTAATAGGGGTTAGCTCCAGCCCAGTATTTGAAGCCTGTTTCCTTTTCTAAAAAGACAGCTTTAGGTTTTAGAATACAGCTTAAGAATAGAGATTATTTTAGATCCCAGGTAAACACTATAGCTTATTTTTAACATCAAAGATTTAGATTTGAGGCTTTGTAGCCAAAAGTAGAAATGGCAACCCACTCCAGTGTTCTTGCCTGGAGAATCCCAGGGACAGTGGAGCCTGATGGGCTGCCGNGAGAGTTGGACTGTGAAGAAAGCTGAGCGCTGAAGAATTGATGCTTTTGAACTGTTGTGTTGGAGAAGACTCTTGAGAGTCCCTTGGACTGCAAGGAGACCCAACCAGTCCATCCTAAAGGAAGTCAGTTCTGAATATTCATTGGAAGGACTAATGCTGAAGCTGAAACCAAAACTTTGGCCATCTGATGCAAAGAACTGACTTATTGGAAAAGACCCTGGTGCTGGGAAAGGTTGAAGGCAGGCAGAGAAGGCAACGACAAAGGATGAGATGGTTGGATGGCATCACCGACTTGATGGACATGTATTTAAGCAAGCTCCAGGAGTTGGTGAAAGACAGGGAAGACTGGCATGCTGCAGTCCATGGGGTAAGAAAGAGTCGGACACAACTGAGCGACTGAACTGACTGACCCTTCTCAAAATTTCAAGTAGAGAATTGAAAAGAAATGTTCAGTTAAATATAATCAGGTATATTAGAGTACACATGGGTAGAGAAAAATTTTTCTGCATCTGTAAAATCCGAATAAGAAACTGGATCCTGTAAGAAAGAACTTCTAAGACTCTTCTCGGTTCTGTTTATTAAATCAAATACAATGTAAACACTAAAGTAACACTGCAAGTAGGATTTAAGACACAGTACACATATCATCACCAAAAGGATCATCAAGGCACCAAGCCTTACATCAAGCCTTATATTTACCTGTTTCATTTCTTTAGTACGAACCAAAACATTGCATCTTCCCATCATGGAGTTAAATAGAATATTCCATTATCAGAAATAACAGCTCTTTCCTTTCCTTTTTTTCTTCTCTTTTTCCACAGTAATCCATGAAAACTGAGGTGGAAACTAGATAATTTTGCTAACTTTTGCTGTTTGACTTCCTTTAAACTCTGACCTTAGTCTTACACCAAACTAGGATGCAGAACTAGGAAGTGGTACTTCAACCTTATTACTAATCAAACCCACAAACCTACCACACACAAGGCACCATCAGGGAACAGAGAGCTAAAGGACACAATGCCTATCCTCAAGAAATTTAAAATCTCCTGGAGAGAAAGGAATAAACAAATGAAAATACAATACCCAGTATTTTAAACTTCTACTTAGCTTTTTATTGTGGTTACTTGTTCAGTTTTTCTTCTCAGATTAAATCCCAAATAATTATTCTCTTCAGAGAAAATGTTCAATAAATATTCATAGAACTTGAAGGCAACATTTCTTGATTTTCAGAAGAGATGGATAGTGCCTTGTAGAAACTGGAAGTGGGTAATCTGACCTCCCAAACTGACACCTGAGTCTCTTGTATANCCAAATAATTATTCTCTTCAGAGAAAATGTTCAATAAATATTCGTAGAACTTGAAGGCAACATTTCTTGATTTTCAGAAGAGATGGATAGTGCCTTGTAGAAACTGGAAGTGGGTAATCTGACCTCCCAAACTGACACCTGAGTCTCTTGTATATATGAAGAGGATGCAACTGACCCACTAACAATGGAATAATTCCCTTCTCAGCAAGGATAGTGGAACATTTTTTCACACATCTAGCATCACACAAATCAAAATAAGCAGCACAGCCACAAAACAAAAGAGTTCTTCTAACTGGCTGAAACTGAGGGATAAACATCTTCTAGCCAGCTCACAAGAGAGAACCAAGTCCAGTACTGCCATGCAGAAGCATGAACATCCATACCCATGGGACATAAAAGGTGGTACTCATATGAAAACAGTAAATTCAAAGTATTAAAGTCAGGAAAATAAATAACCTTATTAATATTGTCAGTATGCATCAAAGAGATTTATACAGGAAAAAATGATAATTCATTTTATATGGAAAGACAGGTAGATAATACAACATATCATATAGATCTTCTAGGCACTAGGAAAGCATTCATAAACAAAACTAGCAAAAGTCTCTGCCTCTGAACTCAGGTTCTAGTGGGGAAAGACAGACAGGAAGAGAAGTTTCCATGTGAAATAGAGCAGTCAGAGGAGACTCCACTGAGAAGGTGACTGCTGAGCAAAGATAAAAGAGGCAAAGGAATTAGACATGCCCTGGTCTGGGGAAGAGAAGACAGCCAGTGCAACAGTGGAGAGGCCATGTGACTGGAATGGAATGAGCAGAGGGAGCAAGTGGGGAAGGAGGTCACAGCCCTGGGTGTTAGAGCACAGAGGGCCGACCAAGGCCATCTCAATGACTTTGGCTTCCATGCTGAGGGAAGCAGGGAGCCACTGCAAGGACAGCAATGACATAACCCACATTTTAAATAAGTGAACAGAAGCAACAGCTTTAACCTATCACCCTGCATCTTTCCTCTTGGGGTAGCCAACTTCCAATCCAGAGATTCTTTTAAGTGGGCACTGCACAAGGGTCAGAGGTGAATTTCTTGCATTTCGTCCTGTGGACCCACTTCAAATAGTTTGAGATTTAAGAGCAATAGGAAATCACCTATAAAGTTTGTTTCTGCTTTCTCATTTTTGGTCATTACAGTTTGATCAGTGTTGCACAACTCAATTTCCTTTTGCATTTGCATAACTCCCATGAAGTCAAGCTGATCACTAAACTGTGTTCCCCAGAGGGGCCCAAGGGGCCTTCAACAATAAATACATCGTCCTCTAAGTCTAGGCCATTAATGTTCAGCATCCTTCAGCATCAGAAGGAGCTTCTTTTCTCCAGCTCAAAGCCATATATCCTTCAGTTTTAATCAGTGTTACCTAAGTGATACCTTTTTGCTCTTACAAACAGATGTGATTATGATTCTTTCCACAAAGTTTGTCTTTAACTTAGAAATATAATGTGGGCCTTGTATAATTTAAAATTTTTCTAGTAGTCACATTAAAAAAGGTAAAAAGACTATGGTAAAATTAATATTAATATAACACTTTACTTAACCTAATATATTCAAAATATATTAAATGATTAATATAAAAATATTAATAAGACATGTTACATTGCTTTTTTATACTAAGTTTTGAATTCTAGTATGCACTTTAGAGTATGTTTCAAATCAGACTGGTACATTTTAAGTGCTCAACAGTCGAGTGTGGTTAGTGGCTTCATCTTAGAACTAGTTTAATACATCAGGATATTGTATTCTAAACTGTTCTGTGGAATACTAATTTTGTGGAATACTTGTCATATTACATTTTATTAACTCAAGACACATATTTTTTCATAGTTCAAAGACTTCAACTAGTAAGCATCTTCGAATCAACTAAAAGTGACAGTACGTAAAATAAAGATGTGTCCTACAATTGATGGTGCCCTATACATTTTGTGCATGTAGCTCTAACGCAAAAAAAATTTTTCCAAATTAAATTTTATGGAAGCTGAGTAAAAGTTAAGGAGGCTTCTTTACTGTAAAACACTGCAGAGCTTTTAATATGTTAACATGAATTGTTAATTTTCAAGAGATATGTAGCTTTTCAAAAACAAAAGCCAAAACAAAACCCTGCCTACAAGATGTTTTTATATCTGAACGCCTGCTGATGTCTAGTAGGGAACCCTGTTCCACTAAACACAGCAGAAATACTTCCTTACCATGCACTGTAGGAGAAGGACTCCTCGTAGGCTGAAGAAAGGGGTCACTGGAAGCACTGGCTGTGTTCAAAAAAGAACCCAGCAAATCTTGACCTGATGGTTTAGAAGGTGCTCCAAATGGGTCAAAGGTGGCACCTAGAAAACAACAGGAAAAGGATTTCTTTGTCTTATAGGTTCACTCATTCAATAAACATTGGACAGCTGTCACTCTTATAAGGCTCTAGGCCAAATACTTGAAAAGTCAGGATGATGCTTGCCTCATGGGCTGCTCCACAGGCCCCTTCTATCCCTAAAACTTCATTCAGGGTTAACAATGAAGCCCAAGGATTTCTGACTACCTGTGAATAAAATGCCTTCTTTGAGGACATAGGAGAACTCCTGATTTACCTGTAGGATGAACAATACACTCTATAAACAAGGGCCCTGTGGGCCTTTGGGCATCTTAATAACATGAAATAAATCAAGCAAGCTTATAGATTAATAGATAAGTGGTGAAACCACGGCCTGGATCACAGAGATGATCAATGAATGACTTATGATCATATTCAGTGAATTAGTGAACAAACGCCAGGCATGCGGAGCTTTGCTATTAAGGTGAACAGTAGCAAACCTCACTGACCAGGTTTTGTTTAGTTTTGTGCTTTTAGTGGTCCTGGCGCATTGAAAGTTAAAAAGCAAAGAAAATGAGTGAGACAAAAACTGAGCTCTCATCACACCTTATGTTCTATGACACGAAATGCTTTCGAAACATTGCTTGCTTACAACATGCTAGAAACTCGGTGCAGATGTAGTAAAATGCAAACAAGTTTGTGAATGANAGTCCCTTAAATATATCTTAAATTAATTAAGTGCTTCTCTGCACAGGAAAAATGTATTCAGAAAACTACAGTTCCAACAAGGCATTACAGGAAAACTGAGGGAAAGCTCGGGAGTCAAATGGCCTAGTTTTGGGCCCAGGGACTCGCTATATAAAAGTACATTACTAATTTGACTCTAAGCCTCTGTTTCCCCAATTAGAAAATGGAGATAACAATAGCACCTTATTTACTGTGTTTTTATAAAGACTGAATTCATGGCTGGTGTTAAATTACACGTTTGGCAAACAGTGCTGCTGCTACTGTTGCTAAGTCGCTTCAGTCGTGTCTGACTCTGTGCGACCCCATAGATTGCAGCCTACCAGGCTCCCTGATCCCTGGGATTCTCCAGGCAAGAACACTGGAGTGGGTTGACATTTCCTTCTCCAATGCATGAAAGTGAAAAGTGAAAGTGAAGTCACTCAGTCATGTCCGACTCTTAGCAACCCCATGGACTGCAGCCTGCCAGGCTCCTCCATCCATGGAATTTTCCAGGCAAGAGTACTGGAGTAGGGTGCCACTGCCTTCTCCGGGCAAAGAGTGAGTACCCCACCAATAGTTGCTGCTATTATTAATAACAATTCATCAATCTACACCTCCAAGCAGAAATAAGTAAAGCAGCTGAGGGATTGAAGCCTTAAAAAACAAAGTAAGGGTGACGAACTCAAACATTCTTTCTTAGACTGTCCTACCAAAATGGACCGTATTTCTATTTCCTCTTGTGGTTCCCACTGACATGAAGATACAGACCTTCTGGAGACTTTCAGGGAGATCAGAGAAGTCTAGACTATGAGGAAAGTTCGATTCCACCTGCTTGGCCCAAAAGTTATAATTCAATCCTGAGAGGTAGCGCACAATATGGAAACAGTTACCTTCTCCTGCTCTCAGTGTCGGAGCTGCAGAGGTGGACGTGGCAGATCGGCGTGGTGTGGACTGAGTGGATGTAGGTCCACTCGGGTGAAACACATCATCCACCCCTGACTGTCCAGACTGGACGGGACCGGCTGCACCTCCGCCTCCGAACAGGTCACTCAGAAGTTCGGAATTGGAGGGAGGAGCCGCCGGCGAAGAGAAGTTCTTACTCACTGCAGACCCTTCTAGACCCAGAAGATCCACATCCTCAGGGGGTGCAGTGGCAGCTGGCTCCTGCTGCTTTTTGCTGGGCTTCCTGGCTACGTGAGGTTTGTCACCATTGGCATTGCCATGTGGGCTGGACAGCGTCAGAAGTTCATCATCTGACTGCTCACTCTCCTGGTTCACCAGGGCGGCGTGGTCCTCCTCGCAAAATGACTTCTCTGATTTCTGATCTAAGGAAGGCCAGTATGCCAGAAACAGTCAGTCACCAGCCACAGAATTACTGCTTTTTGTTAGAGTCTACACACTTAACTCCAGAAAGAGAAAAAGAGCAGCCTAGAAAAAGCAATGCTTTTAGACTCTTACCGATGGAAAACTTGATGTATTTCACATAACATTCAATTACTATCTGAAGAGCATTTGAGAGGAATATAGCATAGGCGTGAAGACCAAAAACTCTAGAATCAGCCCAAGTCTGAATCTCATCTCTGCTACTTACTGGCTCTGTGACACTGAAAAAGTGGCTTTACTTCTCTGCGCCTTGGTTTTTCCCTCTGCAAAATGGGAGTAGTAAATAGAACCTAGCTCCCACTGAGTGTTGTGCAAATTACATGAGATTCGATATGGAAAGTGCTCAGATCAATAGTAAGTAGTACTTAAGTGGTTTTTCTTATTTTTAAAATTACTGCTCTCACCATCCTCTTTTTCTTCCCAGCACTACACTAGGTGCTTTGAAAAAAACAAAGCATTGTTTCTTGTCCTTGCTGCCACCTCTTGTGGTCTTTTTCTTCTTCAAATGACCTGCAGCCAAAAGCAGGGCCTTTCTCCAACAATCTGGAGCAGCAGTGAACCCCATGCCTAGTAAGTGACCAGAGGGAATGGCTCTGGTGTAAGGACAGCTCTTACACCAACTGGGAGGAGCTACTTTCAGCATAAAATGGGCAGCAGGAAAGATTTCCAGCAGGAAATTCCTTTCTTCTGGGGAAGGAATGGAGAGGCTGGTGAGTGAGACCCCAGGCCCTGCGTGGGGCAGATGGCCCTGTGGAACTTCATCTACTGCCAGGCACCCCTGTTCCAAACCAGGTGCAGATCCACATCCCTCCTCCCCGGTTCTGAAATGCAAAAAGCTGTGCAAAACGAAAGGTTTCCCTACGTTTGTGGAAAAATCTGACTGGAACTGATGTGAAAGTCACTTATAAATGTCTTCATTGATTTCACTCAGGGCTATGAGTTACGTTTCACTGCAGACTTTTTTTTTTCTTTTTTTATTAAAGGATAATTGCTTTACAGAATTCTGTTGTTTTCTGTCAAACTTCAACATGTATCAGCCATAGGTATACATATATCCTCTCCCTTTTGAACCTCTCTCCCATCTCCCTCCTCATCCCACCCCTCTAGGTTGATATAGAGCCCCTGGTTGAGTTTCCTGAGCCATACAGCAAATTCCCGTTGGCTATCTATTTTACATATGGTAATGCAAGTTTCCCTGTTACTCTTTCCATACATCTCACCCTCCCCTCCCCTGTCCCCATGGCCATAAGTCTGTTCTCTATGTCTGTTTCTCCATTGCTGCTCTGTAAATAAANGTGAATTTCCCCTGAACTCCTAAAAGGCAGTTTTACTTTTGTCAATCCTAAACCCCTAGGCAATGACTGGCATAGAACATGTACTTAGCAAATATTAGATGAATTAAAAATACAAACATCTGCTATGAACATTAGGGTGCATATATATTTTCAAATTAGTGTTTTCATTTTCCTCAGACAGATACCCAGGTGTGAAATTGCAGGATCAGTTGGATATCACTGACTCAATGAACATGAGTTTGAGCAAACTCCAGGAGATAGTGAAGGACAAGGAAGCCTGACGTGCTGCAGTCCGTGGGGTCACAAAGAGTCAGACACAACTTAGTGACTGAACAACAGCAACATAGCTTCACTCTTCACTCGAGAGGGAGGGAAGCACTATACTGCTTTCCATGTTGCTGTGGCAACTTACATCCCCACCAGCTGTGTGCTGCTGCTGCTGCTGCTAAGCCACTTCAGTCGTGTCCGACTCTGTGTGACCCCACAGATGGCAGCCCACCAGGCTCCCCCATCCCTGGGATTCTCCAGGCGAGAAAACTGGAGTGGGTGAAAAGAAAGAAAAGTGAAAGGGAAGTTGCTCAGTTGTGTCCAACTCTTCGCGACCCTAGGGTTCCCTTTTCTCCACATCATTGCCACAATGACACTTGTTATTTCTTGTCTTTTTGACAACAGCCATTCTATTTTGATGGGTGTGAGGTGATATCTCAGCGTGGTTTCGATTTGCATTTCCCTGATGATTAGTGATGTTGAGCATCTTTTCATGAGTCTGTTGGCCATCTCTATGTTTCTTTGAGGGAAAAAAAAAATGTCTTTTTAGGGCTTCTGCCCATTTTAAAATTGGATTGTTTGTTTTCTTAATATTGAGTTCATAGCAGTATTATTCACGATAGATATGGAAGCAATCTGAGTGCCCATTGACAGATGAATGAACAATGTGATATGTGTTAATCATATACATATATATATTTATATATACACATATATATATTTATGTAGCATATATATACAACATATATGATTACTCAGCCATAAAAAAAGAATAAAATCTTGCCATTTGTAGCACCATGCACGGATCTGAAGGGTATATGCTTAGTGAGATAAGTCAGACAGAGAAAGATAAATACTGTATGCTTTCACTCATATGTGGACTATAAAAACAAAACAAAACAAATGAACAAATAAAACAGACTCACACACACATGGAACAAACCAGTGGTTGTCACAGGGGAGAAAGGTGAAATAGGTGAAGGAGATTAAGAGATACAAATTGCCAGTTATAAAATAAAGTCGCAAGAATGTAGTATATGGCACACGAGGGAGCAGAGTCAATATTTTGTAATAACTCTGTATGGTGTATAATCTATAAAAATAACACATCACTATGGGGGAACACTTGAAATAACGAAACATTTTAACTCAACTGTACTTCAATACATAATTTTTTAATGCAATTAATTGTAGTGTCATTTGTGATATCCCAACAGTGGCCATAACTCAAATGTTCACCAAATGATGAAGGGATGAATAAAAGCTATATAATCATAAAATGGAATATTGTCTAGCTATGTAAAGTACTGATATAGCAAGGATGAACCTTGAAAACATTAGGCTAAGTGAAAGAAGCCAGTCACAAAAGAGCATACATTGTATGGTTCCATTTATATGAAATGTCTAAAATAGGCAAATCCATAGAAATAGAAAGTAAATTCCTGGTTGCCTAGGGGATGGAAGAGGAGAAATGGACTGCTGCTAATTAGTGGCTGCTAATATACAGAGAGTTTCCTTTGTGGGTGATGACAACGTTTGGGAATCAGACAGCAGTGCTGCACAACTCTTTGACAATACTAAAAATAAGAGCACCGCATACTGCAAAAGGGTGAATTTTATATTAAGTTTATTTCAACTGAACAAATGTAGTTACTTAATCCCACATTCTTAACAGAGATACCTCCTCTCACAGTGATCCAAATAGGGCACTGGAAAGAAGCACAGGTTGCTACAGAGCAAGAGGTGCTCTTCAGTTTCAGGGCTGCCGTCTTCTGGCAACCCCACCTGGGCTAGACACAACTGCCAAGTCTTAGTTTTCTCCCCTGTAGAATGAGGGCAATGGGCATAAGTTTGTTGTTGTTGTTGTTGTTGTTTTAATTGAAGTATAGTTGATTTAGAATGTTGTGTTAATTTCTGCTGCACGGCAAAGTGATTCAGTTATATCTATCTTTCTTTCTATCTATCTATATATATATACACACACATTCTTTTTTATATTCTTTCGCATTATGGTTTATCACAGGGTATTGAATATAGTTCCCTGTGGTATTCAGTAGGACACTGTTTATCTGTTCTATATACAATAGTTTGCATCTGTTAACCACAAACTCCCAGTCCCTCTCTCTCTCTCCCTTGACAACCACAAGTCTGTTCTCTTCATGAGTCTGTCTATGTTTTGCTGATAAGCTCATTTGTATCATATTTTAGATTCCATATATAAGTGATGTATGTGTGCATGTTAAGTTGCTTCGGTCATGTCTGACTCTTTGCAACCCTATCAACTGTAGCCCTCTGCAACCCTATCAACTGTAGCCCTCCAGGATCCTCTCTGTCCATGGGATTCTCCAGGCAAGAATATTGAAATGGGTTGCCATGCCCTCCTCCAGGGGATCTTCCTGACCCAAGGATTGAACCCGAGTCTCCTATGTCTCCGGCATTGGCAGGTGGGTTCTTTACCACTAGTGCCACCTGGGAAGCCCAAATAAGTGATAGCACGTGGTATCTGTCTTTCTCTTTCTGACTTACTTTATTTAGTATGGTAATCTCTAATTCCATCCATGTTGCTGCAAATGGCATTATTTGATGGTTTTTATCAATACTACTCCATTGTACTACAATAATACTCCATTGTATTATATATATATATATATATATGCACATACAAAATCTTCTTCATCCATTCATCTATTGATGGACATATACATAATTTCCATAAGTAACCTTTAAATGTTTTTTTAATTCTAAAACCAGAAGTTATTCAAGCCCGAAGTGATATAGAAAAAATACTGAAATGCTTCTATTAAAGGGTCAGCTGAACTTAAGTCATGATTCTTTCTGAAACCATACCTTAGCCTGTAGCCGGCTTCCAATTGTTGACCTCAAGTGATACATGGAAACAACCACATCTCCTTGCACAGTGATGCTCAAAGGAATGAAGATTTTTCCATCTTGGACACGATATTCCCTTTAAACAGAGACAAAAACACACTGAAAGAGAGTCTAATTTGGCACAATAACATAGATTTACAGGTATAGTTCTCTGTGACTCTGGTCAAAGCATCTGTTTGTGCAGGCCTGAACACAGGAACTATTTCCTAACTTAAGCAAAGTTAGGAGCACAGTCTATGCCAACTGGATGCAAGTTGGTTCTGCCATGAGAGGCCACTGGTCTTCTGCCAGGTCCTCTTTCTCCATCCCATCCTGATTTCTAGATCAATCAATTGCCCATTAGCAGAAATCACTCTCTTCAAATATGGGTAGTCTTAATGTATTTACCTTTCCCTAATTGTAAATTTATGGTAAGAACAGAGAGAGAGAACAAAAACTTCAATGGAGATCAATATAGAAATAGCACTGAAATACTCTGTGAAGGTCTTGAATAGCAATCTTGAAATTCAGTCTATTTCAAATTAACTTCACTTCCTGTTATCATACAGTCCCTTTTCTCCACATCCCCTACCACCTCCCATTGGCACCTGCTCTTTATTATAGGTTCTGAAACATTTTAGTTACATCATCCACCCAGTTGCTCACACAGAAACCTCATTCATTCCCAATTCCTCCATTATCCTCACCAATTCTCATCAAGGTCATCTCCTTCTTAAACGTCCAGGCCTTCTGCCCACACCACGTTCTTAACCCTCATTATAACTCATGTGAGTCCCTTAGCTTGTATCACCACTTGAAGGGGGCTACAGCATCCCTAGATTTAACTATGCTTTTCTATGATTACCACCTATGTTGAACATTTTTTAAAATTACCAACCATTTCACAATGATACAGTCCTCAAAGGAAGAATAGGATCCAACTTACACAGAAATGGAGCAGTTCACAAGGAGAAATGAAGAAAGGCATCACGACTTACTTCATTCGTTCAAAATCGGCACAGGTTGTATATATTTTGGTTTCTCCAATCAGTACATCACAGTAAGGGCGACATCCATTTCTCTGTTTGTTGAAAAAAGGAACTGGACTGACAGTGATCGACTTAATTGTGAGAGGCTTGAAGTGAGGGCGGTAAGGTTTGTCTGCTAGGAGGTCACACATGTAGCCCAGGTACCTAAAACACAAGACTGACATTTTGTTGGTGCCGACAACACCAGAAGAAATAAGCAATTGATTTGCTATAAAGTTTATTCTCATACATTATTAACCTACAGTAAAAAATTTACTGTGGTAGCCCTTAAACGTTAATTGGCAAAAAAGAAATGCTGTCAATAATTTAGGAAAGCTTTTATCTAATGACACTGCTGCACTTCCCTCCAAAGATCTCATAGTGGGAATATTTATTAAATGAAAAAGGTTTATGGGAGCTTTACACTAGCTCAATATTTGATCTAGCAGATTAAATTTATTATCAGCTGAAGGCTGGCTTTGGAGGGAAAAGTCAGAATTTATCACCAGAAGCACTTTTTTTAGTCTTTTGGCCATACTGCATGACATGCGGGATCTTATTCCCCTACCAGGGATCGAAGCTATGCCTCCTGCACTGGAGGCAGGGAGTCTTAACCAGTGAACCACCAGGGAAGTTTCCAGAAGCAATTTTTAATCCAAAAGGAAGCAAGAAGATACAATGTAAATAAGAGAAACAAGATACTCTGACTAAAGAGATGATAATATGTCAGTTATTTAAAGATCTTTATCTTTTTTACAGACATGATACTCATTAGACCATGCCTGTGCCAACCCTGCATAGAGCTGACTTTACCTCCTGTGGGATGGTGAAAGTCCAATTCCTGGTCGCTTTGCATAGAGCAATCGAACGGCTGGGCCAGGAGTAGAGTAGAGATTACAGAAAATGAACATAGCACCAACCAGAATCGATGATGCTGCCCGTCCATCCTATCAAAGAAAATGTATAAACTTGTCACAAAAATGGGCCAGTCAGGCAACTCAGCACTGAGAGACAGCAGTGCAATTAAAAGAGACACGTCAGGGTGGGAAGTCTGGGGGGATGGGATGTGGAGGAGAGAAAACTTAATTGGAGGTACTCATCCATTCAAAATAGTTCACTTCAAAACCAAAATCTGTTCCAATTATTTAAATCACAAAGCTGCAAGGGAAGGCTGATTGACTCTGCTAACCTAAGAAGCCCAGCAATATAAATTTTATTTGTACTCACTTACCGAAAAATTATCTAGCCTTCAAAGTAAGTTTGGACTGGAAGGATGAGAACCAACAGTTAAGGTCTCTCAGTTTAGGGTGAAGGTAAAGAGTTCTCAGGTTAGGCAAATACTGCTTTTTGGACTATGTCTTGTGTACATTTTATCCAAAGTATGTTCCCAGATTGATATAAAATAAAGAAGCTTCACGAGATTCAACCATGTTCGGTAAAGGAATGTATGCAGTAACATTCCTGACAGATGGTAAGCCAGCTTCTTCTAGAATACTTTAAGTGACAGGGATCATCCTGTTTCAAGAAGGATTCAAAGTTCTTTCTTATACTGAGCATGTTGAAGATACAGTGTATTCCACTCGATGATCCTCATTCTTCTTTCTGTCAGGACAAAGAGGAAACCTACCCCTTTCTCCTCAGGACAACCCTTCACATATTTGAAACACTCTCAATCAACTTTTCTATTTTCCAGGTTGAAAACACGCCTGATCTGTGATGGTTAATTTTACCTGTCAACTTGATCAGGCTAAGAGATGCCCAGAGAAGTGGTAAGACATCACTTCTGTGTATGTCCTGACTACCACACCATCCCTACAATTCTTCTTCATTTGATGTTCCAGTTTAAGAGATATCATCATTTGATGGACTTCCTCTGAACAGACTCCAGTTTAAAAACAACAGCCTTAAATGTGCTGCCCAGATGTGAAATGCAAGATTTAAGATGTGTTCTGACCAAACTACAGAGGAAGTACCATCTTCCTTCATGTGGTAAGAACACTATGCTTTTATTAACATAGCCCTACACTAAACTAAATGCAAGCTAAATCATACCATAAGCTCTTGTTGATCTTTCCACCCAGTAGAAGTGTGAGCCCTTTTTCAGATGATGTGATAATAGATAAATACACTTAATTTTTAAGAACCAGAATTCAGGACTTTACATTTATCCTGTATTTAATTTCACATTAGTGGTTTCTATTAACCTCCAAAACTTCTAAGATCCAGATTCATTATATGATCTTCCCAGCCTGAGAAAGCTGATAAGCTTTTCTCCACATTTTCAAAGTTGTTAATTAAAAGGACAACCAAATGCAATATTTTCCTGGGAAGATGCTGATCCATTAATCACCTTTCTTTGGAAGCAATATTCAGCCCATTTTTTTACTAAATGTATAACAATTTAGCCCCAATTTTTCCATCTTGAATATAAGAAATAGGAAAATATCTCTACTAATCTATTTGTCTTATTCCAAAAGTTCAGTTGCTTTGACATGTATGTTTATAATGAATCAACGTGGACTTCTTTACTCTAAGAATTTAAAATTATCTATGTAGAAATTGTATTAGAATCTCACCTTGAATCACCATCAGGCTCACCAGTCTATAACTTTTCAAGATCATCTCCTCCATCTTTTGGGGAAAAAAACCTCCTTGCCTTGTCTGCCTGGCACTCTTTTTCCTGTTTCCTGATAACATATAAGGAACCCATATTTGCTTTTCCAAGTGCTTTTAGCATTCTGTCACATAATTTAAGTCTAGAGAGAGGATTATTTTTAAGTACCGTGATGCGATTTTACTATCTCACTACCTCTCGGCTTTGTCTTATCATCGTCCCTCCCTTTCTAGCTTGACATCTGTTCCCCTGATGGAGGAACAGAATGAAGGACTGACAGTTTCACTGTGTGCCTTAAGCATTTGCTGCTGTCCTTACTCCAAGGACAGTAAAAGACATATTTCTCAATCTTAATTCTAGAATTTTAGAATGTAGCTTTCCTGACACTCTTTTAACAGGTTCATGGCTCTCAGACATATGTTCACTCCCTTTATCTGCTATCCAGGTCTTTTTAAACGTTTTATTAGTTTTTTTTTTTTAATTACAAGACAAATATATGCTTTTAACTTTTATTTATTTATTTATTTTTGACTGTGCTGGGTCCTCGTTGCTTTGCTCAGGCTTCCTCTAGTTGTGGCAAGAGGGCTTCTCATTGCAGTGGCTTCCCTTGTGGAGCACAGTCTTCGTAGTTTTGGTTCATGGGCTTAGCTGAACCAACTAAGTTCTGCGGCACGCGAGATCTTCCTGGGCTGGGGATGGAACCCATGTCCTCCGCACTGGCAGGCAGATTCTCATCCACTGTGTCACCAAGGAAGTCCATGTGTTTATTTTTAATAATAATTTAAAAAAGGAGTATATAGAATAAAACTAAGTGCTTCCACCTCCAGCTTCAATTCCATTTCCAAAGACTCAGTGCAGACTTACAACTCATGCATGTCCTTTCCAACTCACGCATGTCCAACACACGAAAGCCTAAAGAGTAGACTATAGGGTCTTAACTCTTTGTCTGTCTCTTTTTTTTTTCTTCTTTCATTGGGTTTTTATTTGTCATGATAGTATCATCAGAACTGGGAGCCTCTGGTCTCTCTCTAGCCATCTCCCCTTACAAAGCCACCAGACCTAGGCTTGTTGAACTTTTAGAAAGTTTCTAAATGAAGAGAAAAATCACCAAAGTGCCTAAAGGCTGCTTAGTCTCTAAAACTATCTGTCTTTTAAACAATCTGTTCTGCCTCTAAAAGGAAAACCCTTCAGCCTTTCACATTAAATTGCTATGAACACCAAGTGTTTTTCCTTTATTCCAAGACTTTGGGGATGTGAAATGGAAAGAAGAAAAAATGTTCTGAGCTTTCATCCCTTTTTCAGCCAACTGACTCTTAAAAAAGAGGGGGAAAATCATCGACTAAGATTATAGCAAAATATATACCCTAAAGTTTATCAACATAATGAATAGTTCTAATATTTATGCTCAGATTTCATTTTTGTGCTCCTTTCTTCACATAGTGCATCACTTATTCATATCTTTCGTACCTGGGATACAAAGGTAAGAAAGACACAGTTCTTGTCCACAAGATGCTTATAGTCTAGTGGGAAAACAGGCAGATCACCTGGTCATGATGATGCAGTACATTAAATGCCACCAAAGGTATTTAGATATATAATCCAATGTTCATATTGTGAAAAAGAAGATTTTACCTAAAGCTGAGTTTAAAGCAATACGCAAAAGACCTCCAGAGGAAAGGTTGAGTAAAGGGACTCTAGGAGGTCAGTGGTCAGAAAAATCATCAATCCCACTAGAACTGCTATAAAAATATAGTCAATCTGTGTGACTGCATACAAGGGCGTAGATATCTTTTAGTTTTGTTTTTATTCAAACATAAAGGTAAGAGAATAAAATATTCCAATATGCTTATGTCAATTCTATTCACCCAAAACTCTGGCATCTTTGCCTGGGCATCCATAGCTCTTGTTTCTACCTCTTTTATATTAGTAATAGCATATTTCCGAGGCGCTGTGTTATGGGGGTTGTATACATATCTGCCTCTCCCACTGGCATTTAAGTTTTAAGGCAATAATAATGTGTTCCCCTCATTTACAACCCTTACATAATGTAATTCCTAAGGAGGTTCTTAATAAATGTTTATTCAATATAAGCATTACCTGTTCACTCGTCTATATAAGGCCATTTGTATTTGACCAAACCAAACCAGCACAAACAACAGCCACATCAGCAACATGAAAAGGTTACTCACCAAGCAGTGGACAACACAGACGTTTTTGGGATTCTGCAGTAGCCAGTTATACATATTCCTACATACAGCAAAGAGGTTGTGCAGGCTGGGGGCCTGCCTGATGGGCCAACTGCATTCTGAGACCTAAAGGAACACAGCAGAAAGGAATGAATTCCCAAGTAACTCCCTCTCCACGAGCAGGTATCACACCAAACAACTTCCGGAAGTGACCCTACATCCTCTTTCAACACAGTGGGAAGAGTTGGGAACAGAGTCCAAACCCAGAAGGCTTTAATCCTGTAATTTTTTTACTTTAAAAATTCTGTTTCAATAAATGGTATGAAAACACAGTTCGAGATATATCTGAAATTAAACTGGATGATTTAAACTACCTATTTGGATTTTTAAAAATTCTGTGGGGTTACATTGAATTTTACTTGTATTTAGTATAAAATGTTTTGATCTGCCTACTAGATGCTTAATTATAGTGTTACATTATAAATCCTGCACTACTCTTAATTTTATCCAAGCTGATAAAAGTGAAAACCTGAAAAAGTGCTGCTGAGTAAGCCAAAGATAGGCTTTTTCAGGGGTCTTATTTCTTTCTCTTTTAATGAAGGAACCCACAACTCCATGGGGGTGACTGGCATTTTCATTCATTTAACACATGCAATCATTTAGCACATTATAGAAAACTGACTACATTTGCAGAATTCTGCTTGGCTCTGATCTGAAAAATCATGTAAAATGAGTACTAATATGATTCCTATTTTGCAAAAGAGAAGACTGACTCTTAGAGGCTGTCTTATCTAGAGTCATACCACTGGTTAGCACCAGGATCACAACCAAGGTCTTCTGAATGTAAGTCACTTTCCTGCAACAATATACTGGCTGAAATTGTTATTTGCCTCAAAATTCTCGGCATGAGTCTTGGTAGGGAAAGCTTAGATTTAGGCAAACTCATGAAAACAGAGAAGCCTAGAGGGCTCCAGTTCATGCGGTGGCAAAGGGTCGGACATGACCGAGATACTTTCGCTTCCACTTTTCTTCTCAATGACCTCTCTGGGCTTTCCTGGTGGCTCAGATGGTAAAGGATCTGCATGTAATGCAGGAGACCTGGGTTCGATCCCCAGGTCAGGAAGATCCCCTGGAGGAGGGCATGGCAACCCACTCCAGTATTCTTACCTGTGGAGAACTCTATGGAGTGAGGAGAGTTGGACATGACTCAATGACTAACACCCTCACTTTTCTTTAATAACCTCTCTAATCCTTTCTCCATAAAATATTGTGAATGCTAATCACCTACCTATTTCATAGGATTGTGGCTACCACATGAGATTGTATTTCAAAGGCTTAGCTCAGTATTTGACACACACAAAATGATCAACAAATACTAGCTATCACTATTATTATTATTCTTTTATCAGCTGTAGTGCAAATCCTTAAGGTCAGATAGAGCAAACTATGTTTGAAAAAAATCAATAAAATCCTTTTGGGCAAAAGTTTAGACTGAAGGGTCAGATCATACAAGGCCTTGTTAAGAACCGAGAGAAGTATTTAAGAAGGAAAGTTAACTCTTATTAGATTTCAGTACGACGAAAGGATATAGACAAAAGACAAAGTCAGAGAGAACAGTCAGATGGCTGTAAGTGGAATCTAAGTAAGAAACGATGGTGGCTTAAGCTAGATGAGTGGCAGTGGGACACACAGAGACTTGAGGAATTCAAAAATTAGACAGGAAGTGGAATGCCCGTATACAAGACTTAGTGATTGATCAGAGGGTGGCAGTACATGAGTGTAGACGGGGATGTGAAGGGGGAGGAGATAAAAATGACTGCCAGATTTCCAGCCTGAATGGCTGGATACAAGGATGGGAGGTGCCATTATTAAGACAGGGAATTCTGGTCAAAGGAACAGGCTTTTACAGATGTGTCATCAAAAAGTGCTCTGCAACACTAACAACACTGGTCTAAGAAAACCCAAAAGTCCCAAATTCTTTACATTTAACAGTAGGGAAAGAGAGGAATAATCTGGTTCATGCTTTTCTAGTAACCATATAGTAACTAGTCAAAATATAGGTGGGAAATTATCTGTGCTGTCTAGAGTTGATACCCAAAAGCAAACACAGAGTCTCTCTGTGTGGATGCCAAAAACCCCATTCTTTTTGGTTAGTTTGTAACTTTCTTTTCCTGTAAAATGATTGTAGGTGGGATCGGGGGACCTGCCAGGTCATTAATTATCCTAGACCTTTGGGAAAGACAAGTGCAATTCATTAAACAAAATAGATGAAACACCTAACAAAGCTACCAAACAACCCAGGGTAGCCAGTGTTGAGCCTCTGTCAATTTAAACTCCACAAAGCTTGCCCCTTTCACCTAATATGATTTGGGGCTGTTTCTGGCCCATTCTTTATCCTCAAAGAGATTCCCCATTGATATGTTCTCAAGGTATGGAAATAATGATTAAAAATAGAATAATTGGGAAGAAAAGATCTGCCATCAGAGGAACTGCAAAATGTATATTTATACAATCTGCTTCTTGTCTGTCTGCAATATTTTTCCTTTCCTTGGAAAATTTCTAATCACAATACAAAGCCCAAGTTCAAGTGTTCTCCTGTCTCTGACAGTTTCTCTTAACACTCACAGGCAGAAATGCTTAGTCATCCTGATCAGCAGAGCAACATGGTGAAGCCCACAGGTTGGGTTTTCACCTTAGCTTTACCACTTACTACCTAATTAACCTTTGGCAAGTTGCTGACCTCTCCAAGACTCAAGTCTCTTGTGTGTGAAGTAAAAACGGGCATCACAAGGCAGCTGTAAGACTTAAAGAGCATGACATAAACACAGTCAGTGCCAGCTAACTGACAAGCCGAATTCAAATTAACCGTTTACATCTATCTAACCATTTAGACACTAAGCTCCAGGAGAAGAGAGACCATTTTTTGTTTTTGTAACCCAAGTACAGAGTCCACATGCTAGTCCAATGGCAGGCACTCAGTAGGTATTTGCTGAGTGAACAAATGAATGAAAGAACCAAGGAAGGGACCCTATGTGGTAGTCTCTTCTCATAATATGATTTATCTTTGTCTGTGTGTAAAAGATCTTGAAGAAGCAATGTTGAATCAATTTTGTTGTATTTTTAGATTATGACTATGCAAAAATGTAGAAAATTTATTTTCTCAAACAGTATTCAGGCAGCATTTTTAAACCTTATAGAAATTATATGTCACCCCTACAAATACTAAATGTCAGTATCTATAATGAGTCTCAGCTAAAAGCTGGCTAAATTGTTCTTAGCACAATACACCAATTGTTCAGAATCATTAAATCAATCAAGTAAATAATATTAAAGTACTCCATAATTACATATTTACTTGATATATAATTATACACCATTAGACAAACATACAATTAGAATTTTTTTAAAGCATGTGCTCTGTCTAAAGGGGAAAAACATTAAGGCATAAAAAAAAATTTTTTTTAAACAAAATCAATCACTGCAAGAGGTTTTCGTAGCTTTGTGAGGTTCACAGCTTTGTATGATAAGCACAATCCTTGGGCAGGTGACACTTCATCATGCTGCCTCCAGTCTCTCTGAACCCCTCCCGGAGAAGCAGCCAGCAGAAAACGCCATATGGATTACAGGCTCCTGATCCCACCTGGAGGGAAAGGAGGCCAGAGCAGCACAGGGCTGAATGCTATTCGATTTTCATCTTTCTGTCTCCCAGGCAAGAGAGGAGATGACAGAAGCTTCCCATTTGCTGAGCATAAGAGCAAAAGATGCTATAGAGAATCAGACTGAAGAGTCATATCCAGTGTTTTAAGAATCTGATTCCACTTTTGGAGGACAGAGGTACTTCAGGCAATTGCTTATTTGGCATTTTATTATTAGTAATGGTGATTTAGCTTCCCTTACTGAAAGCTTACTCTAAGCCAGACGCTGCTATCAAATGTATTCCCTATAGCACGCCTACAGAAAAATATTCTAAGTATTTGAGATAGAAATCCTTATTGTCATCTCTACTTACTATAGGAGGATGAGTTTTAGATGACATGAAGTGACTTACCCAAGAGGAGGAAGAGTTGAGATGTGAATCTAGGATAATTTTTGTGCACATCATATGCATTTCACCTCAGTAAAAAATAATAAAAATGTGTACACTGTCTGATGACTATTAACTACAGTTCCATACATTTCTGAGGCAGTTATGGCACCACATGGTGGCTATTTTTTTTTACCAAGGTTAATAAGACAGTCAAGTCACTGAAGGCTGCAGAACTAGAATGCGGGACTTTCAGGTTCTCTGGCTCCCAGGCCAGGGGTATTTTTCTGCCCCATTATTTCCTACCCTTACACTGATGCATAGTCACAGAGGAGAGATGAATATAAAGTCATTCCCCTGTGGCCAACTCCCCTCACCATCCAGAAAACCAGAAGAGAAACAGCTAGGAGCTATGGTGACCTCTTTAGTGAGTTCTGGAAGGAGAAAGGAAAAATAGGTGACCTTCAAAAAAAAAGTCACAAACGTTTTAAGAAACCCAACTTGATCATATATTTTCCTAAAATTAAATTATTTGCAAAGAGGAAGAAATTCTATAAGATTATACCGTTTAAAAATAGTGGAAATAAAATAAGATTCTGAAAGAACTAGCTGGGTTTATCTTTTCTATGTTACTAACTGGGCTCCTTCAGCTTGCTCCTTCCTGGTTGCACAGAGGGAGAAGGAGGCTCAAAGTGGCACTTATATTCACATTATCAAGATGTAAGAACTTTAGGGCAGCCTAGATTTGCTGGCCATTCATCCACTTTTCCATTTATTGCCAACAATAATACCAAGAAATGTGCAAATCAGTGGTTCCTGAAACTCTAGGACATAGCTACAAAACTTCTGTGCAGAAATGGAGCCAGTGCACACACACATACATTCACTCAGAGTGAATGAGTACAGTGTGTATATGGGGGATGATGAAAAAGGTTTGGGTATAGATACTGGTGATGATTATACACTATTATGAGTGTGTTTAATGTTACTGAATTGTACCCTTACAAATGTCTAAAATGGTATGTTTATGTTATATGTCTTCTATCATAATAAAGAAAAAATAGGAGTGAAAAATACATGGTTAAACTATGAAGTCCATGCATGAATCAAAATATACAATGATTCATGTCTGTTTAACTTAGATTCAGAACATGTGGTTTAGATGATGCATCTCACTGGTCTCCAGGACTTCACTGTCAACAGCACGACTTTTATTTCCTCAAGGTGGGTACTGGCTAAGAAGAGGCAAAAAACTGACATTCAACAGTCCTCCTCTGCAGTCCTCCTCTGCAGTCTTGAATAGGAACTCTAACACTATGAACGCACGGCTATCGGCTATGCTTTGTTTTAAGTCAAATCCTCTGCTAAAACGGAACCTAAACACAGAGTCCTATTTTAATATTCTGTGCATGGGGTCACAAAGAGTCAGACACGGCTGAGCAACTAACACTTTCATACATACCTACATATGCAAATACTAAGAAACTCCTATTTAATTATTTCATATGACTCCTGTCAACTCATGTGGTTTATAAGCATAAAAGTTAATCAAAATAAAGAATGATGCCCCTCAGCAAAATAAAATCATCCTATCTCTGTCATCACCACCTTTATCTCCAAACACACATAAGAAAAAGGTAAAACGGTTGAGTTCAGGATTCAAGGTACAGAGACATGGACAGAGGTCCATTCATGTGAGCCCCTACACAAAAGTGGTCTTGTGTTTGGTCTCTTCCAACAGTGGTATCCAAGGAAGCCTTGGCCATCTACATTTATTGAAATAAGACTTAATTGCAGACCCAGCCCTCCACTGGTCTGGAAGGAGAAGAAAATGATTTCGGTTCTTGAGGATAGGAAGAGGAGAACCAAGAACATGTTTCTAAGTCATGCAATAACGTGATGCAAATCAGCTTGTAGTGTTAGTGCTGGGAAGAGAAAGGATTAGGGAACTAGAAAGAGATACAGACCTATCAAAAATAGAGCTATGCTGAAAATTCTAAGGCTGTGGTACTGTCTTCCTGAGATGCACCTGAGGGTTGAGTGAAGTCAGAGGGTCTAGTTCCATTCTGTGGAGTTCTGGGACCATCTGTAAAGGGCTAATGATGTCGTGCAGTTCTGCCTTTTAGGGGAAAGAATTGGAATTGGCATGGAGAAATCCTCACAAGAGTGGGGCTGTGGAATGGGTGCCCTGTCGGGGAGTGGGAGCAGTTCATGGATGAGATAGCGTGTCTCCCCAGGTGGGAGCATGGGTTCTTAGGACATGAAGAACAGTGAAAGATGAGCTAGAGAGCACAGAGGCCAGATCATGAAGAGATGGGTAAGACACCCTCTACAGTTTGCATGGAGACGAAATAACCCCACTCCTTTCACCTAGACTAGATTTACTCATGCTTTGGGGTCCAGCTCTCACTACTGTCTCCCTTCACTAAACTTCCTCAGTATGTACTGTAAATATTATTTCCATTCGTCTTGAGAACATCCTGGCTTCTTTCTCCAACTAGGCTGAGGTGCCTTGAGAACAAGAATCAAATTTTTATTCGATATCTATGTATTCAACAATACTTGGCACATTTGATCATCTGAGAAACCTTTCCTAGCCAGGCCAGGCATCACTCTAGGCAGCAAGTAAAAAAACGTGCTCTCTGCTCTTTGACACAGATAACCACAATGGTGTGATCACTCACCTAGAGCCAGACCTCCTAGAGTCCAAAGTTAACTGGGCCTTAGGAAGCATCACTACGAACAAAGCTAGTGGAGGTGGTGGAATTCCAGCTGACCTATTTGAAGTCCTAAAAGATGATACTGTTAAAGTGCTGCACTCAATATGCCAGCAAATTTGGAAAACTTAGCAGTGGCCACAGGACTGGAAAAGGTCAGTTTTCATTCCAATCCCAAAGAAAGGCAATGCAAAGAATGTTCAAACTACTGCACAATTGCACTCATCTCCTAGACTAGCAAAATAATGCTCAAAATTCTCCAAGCAAGGCATGAATAGTACATGAACCGAGAACTTCTGGATGTACAAGCTGGATTTAGAAAAGGCAGAGGAGCCAGAGATCAAATTGCCAACATCCGCTGGATCATCAAAAAAGCAAGAGAATTCCAGAAAACAATCTACTTCTGCTTTACTGACTACGCCAAAGCCTTTGACTGTGTAGACCACAACAAACTGTGGAAAATTCTTAGAGATGGGAATACTAAACCACCTTACCTACCTCCTGAGAAATCTGTATGCAGGTCAAGAGGCAGCAATTAGAACCAGACATGGAACAACAGACTGGTTCCAAATTGGGAAAGGAGTACGTCAAGGCTGTATATTGTCATCTTGCTTATTTAACTTATATGCAGAATACATCATGCGAAATGCTGGGCTGCATGAAGCACAAGATGGAATCAAGATGGCCAGGGGAGATATCAATAACCTCAGATACGCAGATGACACCACCTTTATGGCAGAAAGTGAAGAGGAACTGAGAAGCCTCTAGATGAAAGTGAAAGAGGAGAGTGAAAGAGCTGGCTTAAAACTCAACATTCAAAAGATGAAGATCATGGCATCTGGTCTCATCACTTCATGGCAAATAGATGAGGAAACAGTGGAAACAGCGAGAGACTTTATTTGGTGGGGGGGGCTCTAAAATCACTGCAGATGGTGACTGCAGCCATGAAATTAAAAGATGCTTACTCCTTGAAAGAAAAGCTATGACAAACTTAGACAGCATATTAAAAAGCAGAGACATTACCTTGCCAACAAAGGTCCATCTAGTCAAAGCTATGGTTTTTCCAGTAGTCATGTATGGATGTGAAAGCTGGACTATAAAGAAAGCTGAGCACCAAAGAATTGATGCTCTTGTACTGTGGTGTTAGAAAAGACTCTTGAGAGTCCCTTGGACTGCAAGGAGATCCAACCAGTCCATCCTAAAGGAAATCAGTCCTAAATATTCATTGGAAGGACTGATGTTGAAGCTGAAACGCCAATACTTTGGCCACCTGATGCGAAGAACTGACTCATTGGAAAAGACCCTGATGCTGGAAAAGACTGAAGGCAGGGGGAGAAGGGGATGACAGAGGATGAAATGGTTGGATGGCATCACTGACTTGATGGACATGAGTCTGAGCAGGCTCCGGGAGTTGGTGATGGACAGGGAGGCCTGGCATGCTGCAGTCCATGGGGTTGCAAAGAGTCGGACATGACTGAGCGACTGAACTGAACTGCTCTTTGAGGGCAAGTGAGAACAGCCCAAGGCAGGTGTTCCACGTTCAGTTTCTGGTTCCTTTGGTAAAACTGCTAAGTCTGGTCACAAAATATGTGCTTATACTAATTGATGCCTTTCTTTAAATATCTTTATAGAGATTGCTTTTATAAATCATATATGTATATATGCATAATCATATATGCATATATTAATATGCATGAATACTTCTATAATGATATTATATCTTTATTTACTTCCAGAGGGAAAATTTTCCAGACTATCACAAATATTTCAAGATGAAATAAAATTTCTATGGAATATTATGCAGGATGTTTCATGGTCCTTCAATTATTAAAATAATGGCATTTTGTGTATAACTGAGTCACTTTGCTATAAAGCAGAGACTGGCACAACACTGAAAATCAACTATACTTCAATAAAAACAAAGAAGAAAGAAAATGATGGCACTGAGTTTTTAAACCGAAAAGATCAATTCAAAAGATTTGTTGAATTAGAAATAAAATACCTACCCACATTTTTGTGGATGCTAATTTACTTGCTCTCAATAAGGTAATAGATGGAATGAGAGTTGGCAGGGCAGTTAATTATAGTGAAATTTTGAAGAGTTGCATTTAAAATCTGTTATAGAATGGGAATTTAGAGCAAACCACTTGAGAACAGTTTTATCAGTGCTTCTCAGAGAGTGGTCCCCAGGGCAACAGCAGAGGAGTATCCAGGAAGTTGTGAGCATAGCAGCTTCTCATCACACCCCTCTGCTGAAGCAGAAGGGCCAGGTCTGGGTGCTTAAAAGCCCTCTAGGAGATTCTGATGTACATTAAATCTTGAGAACCACTGGGTGACCTCTTGCCTTATTTGGAAACACTGAGAAAAGAGAATCCTTCACAAAATTCTCCCTTATTTTATTGAACATTAGGCTAGGAAGTGGTCTACGAGAGAATACAGAATAATTTCTAGATTTTACAGATCAGGAAACTGAGGCCCAGAGATTACTAATGGCAACTAAAATTTGCAGCAAAATGCTTTCTGGCATCAAAACTGAGATCCTTGACACAGAGTAAACACAGCCAGGTATTATTCTGCATATTTGAAATCAAGTTTCACTTTTACAGGACTTCCCTGGTGGCTCAGACAGTAAAGAATCCATCTGCAATGCAGGAGACATGGGTTCAATCCTTGGATTGGGAAGATCCCCTGGAGAAGGAAATGGCAACCCACTCTAGTATTCTTGCCTGGAGAAATCCATGGACAGAGGAGCCTGGTGAGCTGCAGTCCATGGTGTCACAGAGTCGGACATGACCGAGTGACTTAACACTTTACTTTTACAGGGTCCAATGTGTAAAAAACCCTTTCTATTTATTCAGAAATCCAGATGCAGCTGCAGAACCAATCATAGCTAAAGGCTAAGTTGAGATATTTGAAAGTGTTCTTGAGAGAGAAAAAGCCTTATTATTTTAGTGAGTAAATCAAATTCAGTGGCCAGAAATATTAGACTTGGCATTAGATTCAAACCAAAGCCAGCTCTCATCACTCCTTAACCAGCCTAAAACTAGAACTCTTTCTCTGCCCAGTCCCCAAAGCTCCTTGAGAGGATAAATCAGCTTTCCAGGTAATACTCTCAGCCCAGAGTAATGGCTAAGTTACCCCACTTCTCTGTACCTCAGTTTCTCCATCGACTTCAGAGGACTGTTGAGGGAGTTAATAATAGGTTGCATGGAAAGTTCCTGGCACACTGCAAATGCTCTAAAAACGTTGCTGCCAGTGTCACCTCTATAAGTATGAGCAATCGCATCACCAAACCCACAGTGTGGACTGTTTACGTGCTTTACCTCACTTATGAAAAATGCACCTCTACCAAAAGTCAGAAAGCCATTTCTATTGAAACTGGCGTGTCTCTACTGGTCCCACCACACTGCTTCAACGTGATGCCAAAGCAGCAATAAGGAAGGGTGAAAGGCACCATTAGTGCTCCAATATAAGGGTCTTCAACTGCCCCATGGAGCACTCCCATCCTCACTGAGCCACACAGCAACGTGCCCTAGCAACTGAGCAACCAGTCACAGCTGATTTGAGGCCCCCAGTTAGCGGGTACCTCACTGACAGAGACACTTTCCTGCAAACATCCTCACCCAAGGAAATGCTTCAGAATATCTTATATCTTGCCTGGAAAAATCCCATGGACGGAGGAGCCTGGTAGGCTGCAGTCCATGGTGTTGCTGAGTCAGACATGACTGAGCAACTTCCCTTTCACTTTTCACTTTCATGCTTTGGAGAAGGAAATGGCAGCCCACTCCAGTGTTCTTGCCTGGAGAATCCCAGGGACGGGGGAGCCTGGTGGGCTGCCGTCTATGGGGTCGCACAGAGTCGGACACGACTGATGCGACTTAGCAGCAGCAGCAGCATTTTACAGATAGAGAAGTATAGATAGTACACAGTTTTTCAGCTCCATGTGCCTAGGGGCAAAGGCTTTGAGAATAGCTCTTCAAGGGTAAAATACCCTGTTACGTCTTTAACCTTGTGATCAAGTCTAAAATTCCTTACCCTGCTGTGAAACTTGGCAGTTCGATAAGACTTGGGCGACAGATTGTACACCGTGTAGTGGTCAAGATGTCTGGAATCCAGAAAGCTTCGAATATCATCAACCTGATTCCTAAATCCTATGTCAACACTGTCCAGAGGAAAGGACATCACTGGGAAGGTAACATAGAGAGAAAATAGGTTAGACAGGCCTGCTGTCACAAGGGGCAGCAGCTGAGAGCTGAGCCGCTGAGCCGTTAGTAAACGTGAAGGACTTACCAATAATTCTGGAGGTAACATAAGTGAAGTCTAAATCTCCCTTCGTGTAGCTAAAAGCAAGACAGGAAAGGGCATTCATTAAAACAATCCAAATATCCCAAGATCTCTCTCTCGGTCACCTGTGCATCATATCCCAGGACATTTCCATCCAGTAGCCATACCTCCCTCAAGGCCATCTTCTCTCTACCAAGAAGGCCTTGTTGACAGAAGACAACCCCACCCTCAGAAGCACACCTCTAACCCCTCCAAACGGGGCACCCCAGAATCCTCTGTAGATGCCACTTCATGAACAGAATCCATCTCAGAAGAGAAGACATTGCTAATTTATTAACACTGATTGTCTCAGCCTCTTCACCTACAGGAAAACAGTTCCCCTAAGCGTCAGCAGCAAGGGGGTAGAAGAGGAAGAGATGGAGGGAAAACAAAGGACCCTTTTTTGAGGCCTATAAGGTGCTGGTTGGAGCCTGAAGGTAAAGTATAAAATTATATTTGAACAAAATTTAAAATGCTGATTAATATACCGGACTACACATATGGATTTCTGCTTTAAAATGACATTTTGTAACTAAATGGCAGCATTCTTGCCATTCTCTCCAGTATTCTTGCCTGAAAAATCCCATGGACAGAGGAGCCTGGCGGGCTTCAGTCCATAGGGTCACAAAGAATCAGACACAACTGAAGCAATTTAGCATAGCACAGCACACTGTAATGTAAAAAAGGCCTTAGAACTTTATAATTCCTAATACTAAAAAAGAATTCATATGGCCCGCTTGTAAAAGTTTCATACTGGAGGAGGGTAGGAAACTTCTCCCAGTAAATAGATTTTAAAGGGTTATTAAAATATAAAAACAAAATTCTGTTTTGAATACAATCCTTAAGTACTGCTTACTTGGATTGCATGTGCATTATTACCTCACTTAATTCTTGAACCACTAAAGACATAAATCTTAGCAGAGTATAAAAGTAGAGCTCTGAGAGGTTAGTTAATGTGCTTTAGGTTAACAAGGGCAGATACTGCGTTAGAATCCAGGATGACAGATTTGAAAGCCAGGGATGGCAACCACTATCCTCTAATGTACTAGTAAGCCAAGTCCTCCTAGCCTGTGCTTGTAGCTTCTCAAAGACTCAATCGGATGACTTCAATGGCATTCCTCAATGAGACCCCATGCAACTGCATCACAAAATTGACAGTCTTTGAGCCAGATAAGCAGTTGGCAGGTATCCAGATCCTCTGGGGGCACAAAGTTCATTAATGTAAAGGGAAGAAAGCACATACCTGGTAACAGATTGTATAACTCTGGAAGACGTGTCTTTGAGAGTGTCTTTCAAGTTGTCCTTTAGGTTGCTAAAGAGCCTCCCTGCCCCTCCTTTCACCATGTCAAAAAGACCTCCGCCATAGCTAGGCTCCATGTCTGGAGACGAGGTACCTGCCAACAGAAATCAGAAAAAGAGGTAATGGGTTTCCCAGGTGGCTCGATGGTAAAAAAAAAAAAAAAAAATCTGCGTGCCAATGCAAGAAGTGCGGAAGAACACAGGTTCAACCTCTGGGTCTGGAAGATACCCTGGAGAAGGAAATGGCAACCCATTTCAGTACTCTTGCCTGGAGAATCCCATGGACAGAGGAGCCTGATATGCTGCAGTCCATGGGGTTACAAAGAGTTGGACACGACTTAGCAACTAAGCGTGATGAATATGTGGCGTGAATGAGGAATATCCCTTTATTATTAGAAGCTACCCTTTTCCCATTTGAGGAATGTTTCTTAACATAGCATAACTTAGCTTATCCAGATTGATACATGAAGGAAGTAAGAATCTGTGCAGAGGAAGATAATATAAACCACAGCCAGGCAGGTCGTACAGATCAGCAGGTATGAGTCTGAGTCCCTCTTACCTGGGTTCTGGCCCAGCCCTACTGCTATCCCTAACTGTAAGAACTTGGGAAGCCTTGCTAAGCCTCTTTCTTGCTGTCTATAAAACTGGGATAAAAATAATGCCTACTTCACCAGAAAACATTAAATGAGTGTATCTTAAGCTATTTAGCATAGTACCTACTATATTAAGGAGTCAACAGATTGCAGCTATACCATTTTTATGCTGCACCCTGAAATTCCTATGTTGATATTTTTTCATCTCTGTTCACTCTTCAACTCTATGATGACAAAGGGCAAGAATGGCATCTCTTCTTTAAAAAGAAAATGCAGTATTTGTTGTATACTTCAAAATATGTTAAGAGGATAGATCTCTGGATCTCAGGTATAGTAGAACACAGGACCTCATTTAGCTTGCAGGAGCAAACCTCCGTAACTCTGACTCTGTTGCTGACTAAGTTTCCCTTCATACCTCCCTCAGGACAGGGGGATGGATGCACATCTGCGTTCCAACCTGATCATTATTTTAAGTGACAGGTAGATACATGCATGTAGACAGTGGTTAAATGTGTCTGTGGAAAGTCTGCAGAGAAAATTTTAAAACAAACAAACAAAAAAAGACAGATCTCATGTTAAGTGTTCTTACAAAACAAAAAGCAAGCCACACAAAAGAACACAGGAAAGTTTTTGGAAGTTGTGGTAATAGTATCATGACTATATGCATACATCTAAACTCATCAAGATGCATACATTAAATATGGTGATGTTTTATATATCAATGATACCTCAACAAAGATTAACTGCCAGAAAAAGGAAAGTTGGAGGAGGAATTTATAAATGAAAATGTCTTAAAAGACGAATCAACCACATACAATGCATGGAACTTAATCCAAACAAACTATAAAAAGTTAATGACAATTCTCTACTGGTCCAGTGGTTGGGACTCTTGAGCTTCCCCTGAAGTGGACATGGGTTGGAACCCTCATCAGAGCCAAAAAAATTACATAAATAAATAAAAAGTTAATGACATTTATGGGCAATAAGGATTCAAACAATTAACTGGGTAGTCAACATTAAGGATTTATGGTTAATTTTTAGGTATAATAATGATATTGTAGTTATATACATGTAGTCCTTATCTTCTAGAATACTGAAATATTTATAAATTTAAAATTGCAGTGTTTTATATTTTAAAAAACAAATAGAGAATAATAAAATATTCATGTAATAAAACCCTGAATTGTTAACATATACAGCACTATTTGCTAGGTATTATTTTAAACGTCTTACCTATGCTCACTCATCCCAACAGCATACTTATGGGGTTCAGTTCAGTCCAGTTCAGTCACTCAGTCATGTCCGACTCTTTGCGACCCCATGAATCGCAGCATGCCAGGCCTCCCTGTTCATCACCATCTCTAGGAGTTCACACAGACTCGCGTCCATCGAGTCCGTGATGCCATTCAGCCATCTCATCCTTGGTCGTTCCCTTCTCCTCCTGCCCCCAATCCCTCCCAGCCTCAGAGTCTTTTCCAGTGAGTCAACTCTTCGTATGAGGTGGCCAAAGTACTGGAGTTTCAGCTTCAGCATCATTTCTTCCAAAGAAATCCCAGGGTTGGTCTCCTTCAGAATGGACTGGTTGGACCTCCTTGCAGTCCAANATGATACGACTTTAATGGCAGAAAGTGAAGAGGAACTAAAGGGTCTCTTGATAAAGGTGAAAGAGGAGAGTGAAAAAGCTGGCTTAAAACTCAACATTCAAAAAACTAAGATCATGGCATTCAGTCCTATAACTTCCTGGCAAATAGATGGGGAAAATGTTGAAAGTGTCAGATTTCATTTTTTTGGACTCCAAAATCAATGTAACATAACTGTAGCTTCAAAATTAAAAGATGCTTGCTCCTTGGGGGGTAAAGCTATGACAAACCTAGACAGTGTTTTAAAAAGCAGAGCCATCATTTTTTCCAACAAAGGTCTGTCTAGTCAAAGATATGGTTTTTCCAATAGTCATGTATGGATGTGAGAGTTGGACCAGAAAGAAGGCTTAGTGCTAGAGATTTGATGCTTTCAAACTACAGTGCTGGAAAAGACGTTTGAGAGTCCCTTGGACAGCAAGATTAAACCAGTCAATCCTAAAGGAAATCAACCCTGAATATTCATCTGAAGAACTGATGCTGATGCTGAAGTTCCAACACTTTGGCCACTTGATTCAAAGAGCTGAATCACTGGAAAAGACCCTGATGCTAGGAAANACAGCAAGATTAAACCAGTCAATCCTAAAGGAAATCAACCCTGAATATTCATCTGAAGAACTGATGCTGATGCTGAAGTTCCAACACTTTGGCCACTTGATTCAAAGAGCTGAATCACTGGAAAAGACCCTGATGCTAGGAAAATTTGAGGGCAAGAGGACAAGGAGGCAGCAGAGGTTGAGATGGTTGGATGGTATCACTCACTTAATGGATGTGTGTTTGAGGAAACTGGGAGATAGTGACGGACAGAGAAGCCTGGCATGTTACAGTTCATGGGGTCTCAAGGGTCAGACACAACTTAGCGACTGAACAACAACAACAGCATGGTCTACGTGTGTGCATAAGTTTTGATAAATTTTAACTTTTTATAGTAGATTTATGTATATTTGGTGGTATTAAATGATAAATTGCAATAGCATCTGTGTATATTTTGCACATTTATGACACACTTAGCTTTTTCTTTTTCTTTTTTTGATATTTCTAGGCTATTCAGTTTGTCAAGCTTTTTTCAAACTGTCACAAATTTCCAAAATATTTTTCAGTATATTTATTGAAAAAATCAACATATAAATTGACCTACTCAGCTCAAACCCATGTTGCTCAAGGGTCTTATTAATAGTGATATATATTTTATCTACATGTATTATAATTGTTCATATGATTGAGTCTTGCTGTCTTTACCTATTACTTCTCTCTGTTCCTTACTCCTTTGTCTCTCCTTTACTGTCTTCTTTTGGCTATATATATATATATATTTCATTTTTAAAAATATTAAATGTGCATTCCTAAGTTATCATCCAGCTTGGATTAATATTATACTACTTCAAGTATAATATAATAATGATATCAGTATATATCTATTTAACTCCCTCTCATTTTTCAGGCTAATGTTTTATTACATTTTGCTTTCAAACACATTATAAGTCTTGTAAAATATTATTATTCTTATTATTTATGCTTTAACAATCATCTTTCAAAGAATTTCAGAAGAGACAATATGTTTTTATTTACCCACAATTTGCTATCTCTGTTCTTCATCCTGTCCTATAGACTTGTTTCTTCACTAAGTAATTCATTCAGTCCAGGAATTTTCTTTAACATTTGTTTTTGGTAGTATGGGTTTTCTGGTAACAAAGTCTCTATCCAATAGCAGCAGGATGCACATTCTTCTCAAACACACATGGAACATTCTCCAAGATATCATAAGATAGGTCACAAACCATGTTTTAATAAATTTAAGAAGATTGAAATCATATCAAGCATCTTTCCTGACCATAGTGGTATGAAACTAGAAATCAGTCACAAGGAGAAAGCTAGAAAATACAAAAATGCGTAGGGATCAAACAACAAGCTCCTGAATAACTAATGGGGCAAAGAATAAATCAAAGGAGAAATTTTAAAATATCTTTAGACAAATGAAAATTGAAACACAACATACCAAAAAGTATGGGATGCAGCAAAACCAGTTCTAATAGGGAATTTTATAGAAATAAATGTTTACATTAAGAAAAAAGAAAGAATTCAAATAGATAACCTGACTTTACATTTCAAACATTAGAAAAAGAAGAAAAACTAAGCGCCTGATAGCTCAGCTGGTAAAGAATCCACCTGCAATGCAGGAGACCTCAGTTTGATTCCTGGGTCAGGAAGATCTGCTGGAGAAAGGATAGGCTACCCACTCTGGTATTCTTGGGCTTCCCTTGTGACTCAGCTGGTAAAGAATCTTCCAGCAATGCGGGAGACCTGGGTTCAATTCCTGGGTTGGGAAGATTCCCTGGAGAAGGGAAAGGCAACCCACTCCAGTATTCTGGCCTAGAGAATTCCATGGACTGTATGGTCCATGGTGCTGCAAAGAGTCAGACACTTTTGAGCAACTTTCACTTTTCAAAGTTAGTCAAAGGAAGAAATTAACAAAGATCAGAGTGGAAATAAATAAAATAGAGTCTAAAAAGACAATATAAAAGATCAATGAAACTAAAACTTAAGATAAAAAATATATACAAAATTTTAGCTAAACGTACGAGGAGAAAAAGAGAGAAAATTTAAGTAAATAAAATTAGAAATGAAGGAGGAGATATTACAACTGATCCCACACAAGTGCAAAGAATCCTAAGAGGTTACTGTGAACAATTCTTTGTCAACAATTTTCACACCCCAGAAGAAATGGATAGACCCCTAAAACATACACTCTACCAATACTGAATCATAAAGAAATGTAAAATTTGAACAAGCCAATTACTAGTTAGGAGATTGACTCTGTGATCAAAAAGCTCCCAATAAAGAGAAACCTGGGACCACATGGCATCAATGGTGAATTCTACCAAACACTTAAAGAAGAATTAACATCAATCATTCCAAAAAACAGAATATGAAACACTTTCAGAGTCATTTTATGAGGGCACGATTACCCTGATACCAAAGTTAGACAAAGACACTAGAAGAAAAGAAATCACACACCAATATCCCTGATGAACAGAGATGTAAGAATTCTCAACAAAATATTAGCAAACTGAATTCAACAATAAACAAAAGATTCCTACACCATGATCAAGTGGAATTTAGTCCCAGAATGCAAATATGCTTCAATATCCATAAATCAATCAATGTGACGCACATTAACAAAACGGAGGATAAAATCATATGATCATCTCTATAGATGCAGGAAAGCATTAAACAAAATTCAATATACTTTTATGATAAAAACTTTCAACAAACTGGATATAGAAGGAACATATTTCAATATATTAATAATAAAGGCCCACAGCTTTATATATGATAAGCCCACAGCTAACATCATACTCAACAGTGAAAAGCTAAAAGCTTTCCTTTTAAGATCAGGAACAAGACAAAGAATGTCTACTCTTGTCACTGGTATTCATAATACTGGAAGTCTTAGCCAGACAATTACGCAAAGAAAAGAAATAAAAGGCATTCAAAGTAGAAAGGAAGAAGTAAAACTGTCTCTGTTTGCAGATGACATAATACTGTATGTAGATAATCCTAAAGACTCCATCCAATAGCTATTAAAACTAATAAATGAGTTCAGTGAAGTTGCAGGACACAAAATCAATACATAAGAATCAGTTGTGTTTCTTACACTAGAAATAAACTATCAGAAAGAGAAATTAAGGAAACAGTCCCATTTAAACAGCATTTGAAAAAGATAAAATACTTAGCAGTAAATGTAACCAATCCAAAAATTGTTCTAAAATTTAAGACACTGCGTAGAAACATTGCCGTCATGATTATGATTTTGAATTTAAATGTTTGTATCTAGAGATATAAAGATGGTAGTCATTGTTATCAGTAGTATTAGTCTTGGGAAATATTAAATGCTAAATATCATAACTATGGGGCTTCCCTGGTGGCTCAAAGCAATCCCCTGCAATGCAGGAGGCAGATTCGATCCCTGGGTTGGGATAATCCCCTGGAGAAGAGAGTGGCTATCCACTTCAGTATTTTTGCCTGGAAAATCTCATGGACAGAGGATCTTGGCAGACTATAGTCCATAGATTTGCAAAGAGTCGGACACAACTGGGTGTCTAAGCACGCATGCATGCATTGTAACTATGATGTTAAAGGTTGATGGCCTTTGATATGGTGCCTTATGGGCTAGAGCTGCTGGCATTCCCAATGGCCAACGTACTTTAACATGGAGAATCCAAAGCCAAACAGTTTCCCTGGTCCTGACACAACTACATAGCAGGGGAGCTGTGGGGTGAGGGACAGTGGGCTGTGAGACAGCTATGCTTAGGGCGGCAGGGCTCTAAACGCTCAGATCATCTCACAATGAAGAACAATGGTAAAGACACACCTGAGAAGCCTGGCATCTCTTGCACAATGTGCTGCCAGGTTTCAGTGGAAAACCAGAATGCTTATCTCTATGGGGATCAGCCATTGAAAGAATGGCCCTATACAAAAGAACGTGATCTTATCAGTTCAGTTCAGTCATGTCCGACTCTTTGTGACCCCATGAATTGCAGCATGCCAGGCCTCGCTGTTCCATCACCAACTCCTGGAATCTACCCAAGCTCACGTCCATCGACTCGGTGATGCCATCCAACCGTCTCATCCTCTGTCATCCCCTTCTTCTCCTGCCCCCAATCTTTCCCAGCATCAGGGTCTTTTCAAAGGAATCAGCTCTTCCCATCAGGTGGCCAAAGTACTGGAGTTTCAGTTTCAGCATCAGTCCTTCCAATGAACACCCAGGACTGATTTCCTTTAGGATGGACTAGTGGGATCTCTTGCAGTCCAAGGGACTCTCAAGAGTTTTCTCCAACACCACAGTTCAAAGCCATCAATTCTACGGCGCTCAGCTTTCTTTATAGTCCAACTCTCACATCCATACATGTCTACTGGAAAAACCATAGCCTTGACTAGACAGTGCATTTTCTTGGCAAAACTCTATTAGTCTTTGCCCTGCCTCATTCCTCATTCCAAGGCCAACTTTGCCTGTTACTCCAGGTGTTTCTTGACTTCCTTTTAGCATTCCAGTTGTCTATAATGAAAAGGACATTTTTTGGGGGGTGTTAGTTCTAAAAGATCTTGTAGGTCTTCATAAAACCGTTCAACTTCAGCTTCTTCAGNGTGTTGACCATCTGGTGATGTCCATGTGTAGAGTCTTCTCTTGTGTTGTTGGAAGAGGGTGTTTGCTATGACCAGTGCATTTTCTTGGCAAAACTCTATTAGTCTTTGCCCTGCCTTATTCCGTATTCCAAGGCCAAATTTGCCTGTTACTCCAGGTGTTTCTTGACTTCCTACTTTAGCATTCCAGTCACCTATAATGAAAAGGACATCTTTTTCGGGTGTTAGTTCTAAAAGGTCTTGTAGGTCTTCATAAAACCGTTCAACTTCAGCTTCTTCAGCATTACTGGTTGGGGCATAGACTTGGATAACTGTAATATTGAATGGTTTGCCTTGGAAACAAACAGAGATCATTCTGTCGTTTTTGAGATTGCATACAAGTACTGCATTTTGGACTTTTTTATCTACTTATGAGGTAGATAATATATTTTTCCATTTCATACATCAAAAAAACCAAAGCACAGAGGTTAACCCACTTGTGTAAGTGTATATGGCTCATCGGCTAATAAGTCTTGGGCAGAGTTTGGTATTTGAGCCCTATGCAACCTGGACAAAAGTATCCCTCTTTCTTCTAATACTATCTTGAATTTAATATTTATCATTCCAAATAATTTCTTTAAACTTTTTTTACATATGTAGGTATTCATAAGTAATACATTAGTATTATTTTTCATGTTTTCAAACTGCATTCTTCTTAACATTTAGTATGGTCAGACTTTAACATTTTTACTAACCTGGTGAATGAAACACATCTCATTTTGGTCTTATTTGTGGTTTCCCTAATTATCAGAAGAGGAGGTATCTTTTGTTGTGTTTACTGGCCAGGTAGTTGTTCTTTAAACCATACTTCACTATATCTACTAAACTCCTACGAGCTGTAGGAGTTCAAACACACACCTATAAATACATGCTGACTGTAATGTGTTTATCTCTTGATCACAAGAGCTTTTGATGGCCAAATCACCATTAGCCATCTATTTGAAAACAAGGCTCTATTAGAAATTGCAAAGAACAATCAGTAAACAGACACATGAATAAACACTTGTAATGTCTACCACTTACCGAGTTCTCTCAAGCACCAGAAACTCCACTTGGACTTTTATGTGTGGGAGATGAGGAGGGTGTTTATTATCCCCATTTTAAAGGCAAAGAAACAGAGGCTCAAACAGGGGTAGCACCTCACCTAAGATCTCAGCTAACGAGCAATAGAGCCAGGGATTCAAGCGCAAGTCTGTACCATTCCAAAGTCTATGCCACTTCCACCATTTCACACTCCTCCACAGCTCCATTCCAGTCCACAATTTCAGCAGCTGTATTCAGGAGGATCCTCACCTGCCTCACACACAGCCGTCCCTCTCCAATTCTCTGCTCCTCTCCACCCCCAACGTCTGCCTCTCATCTGGCTGCTCTCAGCAGCAGCTGGCCTCCCAACAAGCCCTCTCACAAACCACTGCATCTGTCAGACCAGCCAAACCAATCTCATTACTCCCACAGCTGGGGCTCTGTCGCCCCCACTGCTTCACAGCCCTACATAATCGCCAGGAGCCAGCCCAATGAGCTGCTCCTCTAGGCGAGGGCTAGGGCCACAGATCTAAGAACGTTCTCTTGTGTTCGGCTTCTGTAAGAAAAAGGGCATATTATTTCCCTTTAAACACATTCACACATAAAAGTCTGTATCGTATTTTCATTTTAAATACAGCAAGGATAGAGCAACATATGTTTATAAATCCTCATTTCCACCCCAAGTTACCATTCTAGCCTGAACACCCTTCTCATATGTGATTGTTCTAAGAGATGACACCAAATTGATTATTCAGACCTCTCTCTGACTCTTGATTT
Source organism: Neotragus pygmaeus (assembly GCA_006410875.1). Lineage (NCBI taxonomy): Eukaryota > Metazoa > Chordata > Mammalia > Artiodactyla > Bovidae > Neotragus > Neotragus pygmaeus. The sequence goes on along the minus strand of SJYV01026734.1, from coordinate 364,597 downwards.
CATGCTGGAATAGAACTCCAAGACACCAACCTATTAAAAGATATAAATATCCTTGATTATCTAAAAATCAGGCTCTTATCATCACTCAGGCTGCATGCTCTGTTCATTAGAGCCTTGGAACCCTGCAGAAACCAGAACCATTTGGCAGAGCTACGACATCTGTAACCTCTATATACCCAAGCTATATGTCAAACTAACCAGGACACAAAAAAGAAAAGAAAGACACTATCTGACGTTACAGGGCTTTGAGGAGGGTATTTTGGCTTTCCCTAATGAGCTGTCTGAGTGTCAGAAGCACAGAATCGAAAAAGAATTTTGGAGACTCAGCTTGTTAAGAGGAAAAGCAGAAAGTCTTCGAAAAGTGACAAAAGAGAGAAACCGTGGCAGGCAGGCAGAAGACAGTGAGTAATAGGGGTTGACAAACCACAGCCCACGGGGCGAACCCTCCTGCTGTCTGTTTTTACAGTCCGTGAAATAAGAATGTTACCACTTTTAAATGATTGGGGAAAAAGTCAAAAGAAGAATAATGTTAAACACAGTTAAAAACTACATGAAGATCAAATTTCAACGTTTATAAGTATGGTCTTAGTAGAATACAGCTATACTCATTCATTTACACACTGCCTATGGCTTCTTTTATGCTACGATGGCCAAGATGAAGAGCTGTGATGGAGACATTATGGCTCATAGAATCTAATGTACTTACTATCTGGTCCTTTATAGAAAAAGTTTTTTAATCCTTGCACTAAATAGTTGAAAGATTCTGCATTCTTAGGAATCCGGATCTTGCCACCTGTAACACTTTGCTAAATGCTTCATGCGAAGAACATACACCCTGGGCTTAGAAAGAGTCTTTGGAGATTTGACGGTCTAAGAGGGTGGGAGCAGGGTGGTCAGAGTTGAGAGAGCATGAGAATGCCACCCAAGGAGAAAGAGTCCATGTCTGTGCCCCCAAGGCTTCAGATAGAATTCTCTTTTGTGATGTCTTTTCATTTTAAAATCTAATCCCACCCAAGATAAGCACAAGAGAACTGCACTTTGCCCCCTGTGTCATTTCTAAGGATGTGATAAACAAGTTTTTCTTGGGATTCCTAATGTTTAGGAAACTAGAAACACCATCCTATCTCTCCCAAGTCATGAGAACTCACCATGGCTATGACTTGACCTGTTCTTACTCACAGAGTGACATGAAATTTATCTCTCCTGGGAGAGAGTCTCTTCCTCTGGGTCTATTAGTCAGCTGTTTGCTCATTTACTTAAACTATCAGTCCAAAAAAGATTTGAGATGATCTGATAATTATTTAGAATTTAAAAAATAAATGTATTTTTCAGTTCAGTTCAGTCGCTCAGTCATGTCCGACTCTGCAACCCCATGAACCACAGCACACCAGGCCTCCTTGTCCATCACCAACTCCTGGAGCCCAAACTCACGTCCATTGAGTCGGTGATGCCATCCAACCATCTCATCCTCTGTAATCCCCTTCTCCTCCTGCCCTCAATCTTTCCCAGCATCAGGGTCTTTTCCAATGAGTCAACTCTTTGCATCAGGTGGCCAAAGTACTCGAGTTTCAGCTTCAATATCAGTCCTTCCAATGAACACCCAGGACTGATCTCCTTTAGGATGGGCTAGTTGGATCTCCTTGCAGTCCAAGGGACTCTCAAGAGTCTTCTCCAACACCACAGTTCAAAAGCATCAATTCTTCTCCACTCTGCTTTCTTTATAGTCCAACTCTCACATCCATACATGACTACCAAGAAGACCAGAAAAATGTTAAGGTTGGTCTTAACTGCCTTAATGTAACTAGAAATAAAAGAAAAGTAAGTGTGGGTATTTTTCATAAACATCTAATTGATTTGTTAGCTGTGGACAAAACACCCTGAGAAACACTGTGAAATAAGAAGGCAGATGTTGACAGAGGCCTTATCTTGGAAAGTCCATAATGCATAGTAGACATTCCCCATATATGCTTTCACTGCTAATGCAATATATATATGCTTATGACACTCTAGGCTGCATATAATTTCACTTGGTGACCCCTAAGAAAAGATGGTCCTCCATAAAGTACTGTCACCAAGAAAAAAAGAAGGTATGCAAATATTTATGCATAAAGATGTTCACTGAGTCTTCAATGGTTAAAAATCTGCCTTCCCACGCAGGGGAGGTTGGTTCGATCCCTGGTGAGGGAATTAAGACCCCACAAGTCATGGGGCAACTAAGCCCACCTACTGCAAGACAGCCTGAGAGCTGCAACTAGAGAAGCCTGCAAGCTGCAGGCTGCAATGAAGACCCAGTGCAGCAAAAAAAAAAAAAAAAAAAGGATGTTCACTGAGGTATTGCTTGCAATGGCAAGAGACAATAAAGGATGTATTGTCCCACAGTAAGAGATTGATTGAGTATCTCTAAGAATGTAACTAGCTCCTAGTTATTAAATTAGCTATTAACATCATTTTGTAGAAGAGCACAGATGCTCATGACAAAAGGCTAAGTGAGAGATAAAGAGGATACAAAAATGCACTGCTGCTGCTGCTGCTGCTAAGTTGCTTCGGTCGTGTCCAACTCTGTGTGACCCCACAGACGGCAGCCCATTGGGCTCTGCCATCCCTGGGATTCTCCAGGCAAGAACACTGGAGTTGGTTGCCATTTCCTTCTCCAATGCATGAAAGTGAAAAGTGAAAGGGAAGTTGCTCGGTCATGTCTGACTCAGCGACCCCATGGACTGCAGCCTACCAGGCTCCTCCATCCATGGGAGTTTCCAGGCAAGAGTACTGGAGTGGGATGCCATTGCCTTCTCCGACAAAAATGCACAGTACAATCTAATTTTTGCAAAAGAAAAATATTTNAAAAAAAAAAAAAAAAAAAAAAAGGATGTTCACTGAGGTATTGCTTGCAATGGCAAGAGACAATAAAGGATGTATTGTCCCACAGTAAGAGATTGATTGAGTATCTCTAAGAATGTAACTAGCTCCTAGTTATTAAATTAGCTATTAACATCATTTTGTAGAAGAGCACAGATGCTCATGACAAAAGGCTAAGTGAGAGATAAAGAGGATACAAAAATGCACTGCTGCTGCTGCTGCTGCTAAGTTGCTTCGGTCATGTCCAACTCTGTGTGACCCCACAGACGGCAGCCCATTGGGCTCTGCCATCCCTGGGATTCTCCAGGCAAGAACACTGGAGTTGGTTGCCATTTCCTTCTCCAATGCATGAAAGTGAAAAGTGAAAGGGAAGTTGCTCGGTCATGTCTGACTCAGCGACCCCATGGACTGCAGCCTACCAGGCTCCTCCATCCATGGGAGTTTCCAGGCAAGAGTACTGGAGTGGGATGCCATTGCCTTCTCCGACAAAAATGCACAGTACAATCTAATTTTTGCAAAAGAAAAATATTTGAGTTTAAAGAAAGATTTAATAAACACAAACATAAATAATAAACAAAATAAAAAATTCAAACTTTCTGAATCACCGGCACCAATCTAAACTCTTTATGCAGTGTGTGCTCAGTCGTGTCTGTCTCTTCGTGACCCCATGGACTGTAGTCTGCCAGGCTCTTCTGTCCATGGGATTTGCAAGGCACGAATACTGGAGTGGGTTGCTATTTCCTACTCCAGGGGATCTTCCTGACTCAGGAATTGAACCCAAGTCTCCTGTGTGTCCTGCATTGGCAGACAGATTCTTTCCCACTGTGCCACCTGGGAAGCTCGAATTCTTTATACTGTGCTGTGCTTAGTTGCTCAGTTGTGTTCGACTCTTTGCAATCCCATGGACTGCAGCACGCCAGGCTTCCCTGTCCATCACCAACTCCCGGAGTTTACTCAAACTCATGCCCATTGAGTCAGTGATGCCATCCAACCATCTCATCCTCTGTCGACTCCTTCTTCTCCCACCTTCAATCTTTCCCAGCATCAGGGTCTTTTCCAATGAGTCAGTTCTCTTTGCATCAGGCGGCCAAAATACTGGAGTTTCAGCTTCACCCTCAGTTCTTCCACTGAATATTCAGGACTGATTTCCTTTAGGATGGACTGGTTGGATCTCCTTGTAGTCCAAGGGACTCTCAAGAGTCTTTTCCAACACCACAGTTCAAAGGCATCAATTCTTCGGTGCTCAGCTTTCTTTATAGTCCAACTCTCACATCCATACATGACTCCTGGAAAACCCAAAGCTTTGACTAGACAGGCTTTTGTTGGAAAAGTAATGTCTCTGCTTTCTAATATGCTGTCTAGGTTAGTTATAACTTTTTTTTACAAGGAGCAAGCATCTTTTAATTTCATGGCTGCAGTAACCAGAAGGCTCAGACAAACCTTTTGCACACCAGGACCGAGAGACCCCACAGAAACTGAGACAGAACTGTGTTTGAGTGTCTCCTGCGGAGGTATGGGTCAGCAGTGGACTGCTGCAGGGGCAGGGGCTCTGAGTACAATAGACCAGGGTATGGCATAAGCCATCTTGGAGGAGGTCACCATTAAGCCCACCGTAGAGCCACCAGAACTTACACAGGACTGGGGAAACAGACTTGTGGAGGACACAAACAAAGCCGTGTGTGTGCCAGGATCCAGGAGAAAGGAGCAGTGACCCCACAAAAGACTGATCCAGACTTGCCCATGAGTGCCCAGTGGAGGCGTGGGTTGGTGGTGGCCTGGTGCAAGGTTGGGGGCATTGAAAGAAGCAGTGTGTGCATAGGACCTTTTGAAGGAGGTCACCATTATCTTCATTACAGCCACCATAATTTGGCCTCAGGTCAAATAACAGAGAGGGAACACAGCCCCACCCATCAACAGAAAATTGGATTAAAGATTTACTGAGCCCCGCCCATCAGAACAAGACCCAGTTTCACCCACAGTCAGTCTCTCCCATCAGGAAGCTTCCATAAGCCTCTTATCCTTCTCATCAGAGGGCAGACAGAACGAAAACCACAGTCACAGAAAACTAACCAATATGATCACATGGACCACAGCCTTGTCTAACTCAATGAACTATGAGCCATGCCATGTAGGGCCACCCAGGATGGATGGGTCATGGTGGAGAGTTCTGACAAAACATGGTCCAGTGGAGAAGGGAATGGCAAACCACTTCAGTATTCTTGCCTTGAGAACCCCATGAACAGCATGAAAAGGCAAAAGGAGAGATAACAAATTTCACAGAAAAAAAAGGAAGTGGAAAAACTGACACACCCTAGACTTAAATTGAAGAAAGTAGGGAAAGCAGCTAACCATTCAGGTATGACCTAAATCAAATCCCTTATGATTATACAGTGGAAGTGAGAAATAGATTTAAGGGCCTAGATCTGATAGATAGAGTGCCTGATGAACTATGGAATGAGGTTGGTGACATTGTACAGGAGACAGACCATCCCCATGGAAAAAAAATGCAAAAAAACAAAGTGGCTGTCTGGGGAGGCCTTACAAACAGCTGTGAAAAGAAGAGAAGTGAAAAGCAAAGGAGAAAAGGAAAGAAATAAGCATCTGAATGCAGAATTCCAAAGAATGGCAAGAAGAGATAAGAAAGCCTTCTTCAGTGATCAATGCAAAGAAATAGAGGAAAAGAACAGAATGGGAAAGACTAGAGATCTCTTCAAGAAAATTGGAGATAGCAAGGGAACATTTCATGCAAAGATGGGCTTGATAAAGGACAGAAATGGTATGGACCGAACAGAAGCAGAAAGGAAGAGGTGGCAAGAATGCACAGAAGAACTGTACAAAAAAGATCTTCATGACCCGGATAATCATGATGATATGATCACTCACCTAGAGCCAGACATCCTGGAATGTGAAGTCAAGTGGGCCTTAGAAAGCATCACTACAAACAAAGCTAGTGGAGGTGATGGAATTCCAGTTGAGCTCTTTC
>SJYV01026734.1:341542-354614 GCA_006410875.1 Neotragus pygmaeus | reverse complement strand
TTGGAGAAGACTCTTGAGAGTCCCTTGGACTGCAAGGAGATCCAACCAGTCCATTGTAAAGGAGATCAGCCTTGGAATTTCTTTGGAAGGAATGATACTAAAACTGAAATTCCAGTACTTTGGCCACCTCATGCGAAGAGTTGACTCATTGGAAAAGATTCTGATGCTGGGACGGATTGGGGGCAGGAGGAGAAGGGGATGACAGAGGATGAGATGGCTGGATGGCATCACTGACTTGATGGACGTGAGTCTAAGTGAACTCCGGGAGATGGTGATGGACAGGGAGGCCTGACGTGCTGCAGTTCATGGGGTCACGAAGTGTTGGACACAACTGAGCGACTGAACTGAACTGAACTGATATCATGTCTTGGGGTCTCTTCCCCACCTCCTAGCTTCTCCTTTCTCATAGGGACCCTCTGAGACCAGGCAAATGCTGTGGAAGCAGTTGAGAAACTCTGGGCAGGATTACTCTCTGGTGTGTTCCAAAGTCCCCACTGCTCACAGTGCCCCAGTAGCTGCTACCCAAATGGGTGAGAGCCTCACCATTTTCTTCTTTCCAACTGAGGACTTGGCCAACCAATATTGCGTGGGCACAAGTCAGGCACTTAAAAGCCATTAACTCACCAACCACATGAAGACTCCCACGTGAGGATAAGGGGGGCATGGACTATATCAGGCCACAAGGGCATCTACCCCCAGCAAGACAACTTCCGTGCACCATGTCAAGCACATAATTGTTGAAGCAAAACAGAGACCCCTGGACACCACCTCCTCAATAGGATTGTAAGGAAGAATCTTCAGCCTTCTTCCCTGTCACTTTCATTTCTTTCCCTTTTGGTCCTGATTGTTTTACAGGAGGCTGAGTGTTGCCTCTGAACCTTCCCAAGAGTGTCCTCCATGTTTCAGGGAATCACCAAACGATGAGTCACCCAGTTGCTCCCAGGAATCTCTGTCTTTGTCTGCCCAGGTTACATGGTGCCTTAGCTCCACAGTTCTCAGGGGTCACCTCTCACTGTCAGATGTGTCTGTTGTGATGGCTGGCCATTTTGTGCTATTAGTCACAGAGAGAGATCACTGCGACAAAAGGGATGCTTTTCTGTCAGTCAGTGGCTCTCAGTACCCTCATTCTATGGCAGGCAGGCTAATAGTGGGTTCTGGTACATCCCAGGATCCTCTCTCAGACTCACCCCTTGGCTACATTNTGATGGCTGGCCATTTTGTGCTATTAGTCACAGAGAGAGATCACTGCGACAAAAGGGATGCTTTTCTGTCAGTCAGTGGCTCTCAGTACCCTCATTCTATGGCAGGCAGGCTAATAGTGGGTTCTGGTACATCCCAGGATCCTCTCTCAGACTCACCCCTTGGCTACATTCTCAGAAACAGGAAGATTTTGACCCTCCAAAAGGCCTGGCCCCAATACAAACTGGGGGACCCCCCAAAAAATGACCTCTGAATGACACACTAGCTTTAGCAAAAATAAAGGAAAGGACTCATAATTTTCTTACGTTCAGTCCCTCATGGCCCTCAGTCAGAATCCAGATTTTAGGGACTCACGCTGCATGTGTCTTTCTGTTGCTACCGTATCTCCTGTCTCCTCCTGAATCTCTCCACCAGATTTCCTAGATGACACTTACTTGACCTTTCACATCCGCATGACTTCTAGGAAATAATTCTGAGGTTCCCTTTGGTCCAGGTCCTTCACCTATTTTCAAAAGCCTGAGGGATCAAAAATTCTCCTAACATTCTAAAAAATTCCCTTCTAACTACTCCTGTCTCTCCAGGTGGGTGGAGAAGGACCAAACTTTTCCCACTCTTGCAAATTCACTTAACCCTTCAGNGCAACCAGTCCATTCTGAAGGAGGTAAGCCCCGGGATTTCTTTGGAAGGAATGATGCTAAAGCTGAAACTCCAGTACTTTGGCCACCTCATACGAAGAGTTGACTCATTGGAAAAGACTCTGATGCTGGGAGGGATTAGGGGCACAAGGAGAAGGGGACGACAGAGAATGAGATGGCTGGATGGCATCACGAACTCAATGGATGTGAGTCTGAGTGAACTCTGAGAGATGGTGATGAACAGGGAGGCCTGGCGTGCTGCGATTCATGGGGTCGCAAAGAGTCGGACACGACTGAGCAACTGAATTGAACTGAACTGATGCAGATGACACCACCCTTATGGTAGAAAGTGAAGTGATGTGATGTGATGTCAAGTCCCTCAGTCTTGTCCAACTTTTTGCGACCCTATGGACTGTAGCTTATCAGGCTCTTTTGTCCATGGGATTTTCCAGGCAAGAGTGCTGGAGTGGATTGCCATTTCCTTCTCTGGGGAATCTTCCCAACCCAGGAATTGAACCCAGGTCTCCTGCATTGCGGGCAGATGCTTTACCGTCTGAGTCACCAGGGAAGCCCTCTTGATGAAAGTGAAAGAGGAGAGTGAAAAATTTGGCTTAAAGCTCAACATTCAGAAAACGAAGATCATGGCATCTGGTCCCATCACTTCATGGGAAACAGATGGGGAAACAGTGGAAACAAGAGTTAGACTTTATTTTGGGAGGCTCCAAAATCACTGCAGATGGTGACTGCAGCCATGAAATTAGAAGACGCTTACTCCTTGGAAGAAAAATTATGACCAACCTAGATTGCATATTCAAAAGCAGAGACATTACTTTGCCGACTGAGGTCCGTCTAGTCAAGGCTATGGTTTTTCCTATGGTCATGTATGGATGTGAGAGTTGGACTGTGAAGAAGGCTGAGTGTCAAATAATTGATGCTTTTGAACTGTGGTGTTGGAGAAGACTCTTGAGAGTCCCCTTGGACTGCAAGGAGATCGAACCAGTCCATTCTGAAGGAGATCAATCCTGGGATTTCTTTGGAAGGAATGATGCTAAAGCTGAAACTCCAGTACTTTGGCCACCTCATACGAAGAGTTGACTCATTGGAAAAGACTGTGATGCTGGGAGGGATTGGGGGCAGGAGGAGAAGGGGACGACCGAGGATGAGATGGCTGGATGGCATCACTGACTCGATGGATACGAGTCTGAGTGAACTCTGGGAGTTGGTGATGGACAGGGAGGCCTGGCGTGCTGCGATTCATGGGGTCACAAAGAGTCAGACACTACTGAGCTACTGAACTGAACTGATGCCAAACAAAGGTTTAAGAGCCAAAGCCACCAAGCTCACAATACGGTGCTTAAGTCAGAACAGGGATGGGAGTCAGCTTCTGCTCCTAGCTGGGTACATGGCCCATTGAAATTAAACAGTTTATCAGGATCTTGATATCCTTATCTGTAAACTAGAAGCTTTAATAGAATCTCACCAGGATCTCAGTGAGGATTATATAAGACAAAGTTCTACAAACTCTCAGCACAGTGCCTGGAGTGTTGTGCACACTTATTAAATGATAGCTACAAGGTGGCTCTGGGGAATGAAAAGAATAAAGCCATGAAAATGCTGTCTCCAGCGGAGTTAAGCAGCCTCAGCAATTAAAAAGGCTATGCTGTTCAGTTTCAGAGAGAGCACGGACATGTGCGACAAGGACACAATCTCTTTCTAGAGCTTCCGCTACAGCACATGTCAATTCTTCACATTTGATAGTCCAGAATCATCAGCGTTTAACAGAGGTGAACCTCTTTATAGTCATGGGGTTTCCTCTTCCCACCTTGAAGTAATGTGGTATGAAATATGGGGAACAATTATATGCTGTTTGCATGACTAATATTCAGGTTCACACAGAATCAAAGATACTGGCTTTTGAATTACTGAAATACTTACTATTTGGCGCATAACATGAACTGCGAAACTATAAGTCACTTGATGACATTGTACAGCAGTGGCCCTAGAGATGGACCAGTCTGGCAGCTGCTCAGCAGACCAAGGGGGCAGAGGCCTCGGTGTGTGCGGCATCCACCAGCAGTTCGAAAGGAACTCAGCACTGGCAGGCACAGGCCTCGGAGCAGGTGAGGTCAGTGATGCTGGCTTTGAGCATCCGAACCAGGAAGGACACTCAAAGTGCAGCACAGTCCTGACACGTCAACAGCACACTCAGGCCTTCTTGTACTGAAATAATTGTGCCTCTTTGACAGTCAATTTATCAGGGATATTGCAGAAAGGACCCGACGCCATTCCCTACATCAAGCTAACACTTGTAAATGGGGATCATTTAGCTAGTGAAAAAGACACTCCAGAGAATGTAACAAATCAACACTAAAGATAGACATTTGAACGATAAATAATGTGTGCTATAAATACAATCACATAGTAAACAGTTAATGTGCATATGTATATTTACTTGTTTAGAGAATATACTTTATACTATTATTTATATTTTATATTTATATATATTTCATACTTTATATTTTAGAAATTATATTATATATATATTTATATATTAACTTACCTCATCATGATAGTTATTAAAGATTTTATTATCACTTCTGATACCATCAAACCAGTATATACAATATTTCTGCACCCACTTTCAGGAGTTTGATAGGAGGGGCAACCCCAGCTCCTCACAGAGCTATGAGGCCATAACAGAATCATAGACTCAAGGTGTCAGAGAAGATGGAAATGGATGATTCGTTAAGTCTCTTTCAGTTGTAAAATTCTTGGAGACTACCATCATTGTAAAAAGGTCATCTGTAAAGTACACGCCCTAGACTAGGCACACTGCTAAGCAGTTTCCATACCCTAGTAAATCAGGCCTTCCCGGTAAGCCTGGTGGTCCTTGGGAGTCCCACTGAGGAAACTGAGGCTTTGGTAAAGTTTAGTAACCATGGTGGCAGAACGAAAGTGAATCTAGGTTTAGCAGATTCAAAGCCTCTGCTTATTTATTTATTTGACTGCACTGGTCTTTGTGGCAGCATATAGGTTTAGACAAAATTTTAAATTTTATATATATATATATATAGTTGCTGTTATTAGTTGAATTATATCAGGATTTAGTTTCCTGACCAAGGCTTGAATCTGGGCCCTCTGCACTGGGAGCCCAGAGTCTTAGCCACTGGACCACTACAGAAGTCCCCGAAGCCTCTGCCCTTACCCCCTTCCCATTCTGAAGTCTTGCTTAAGGACTCTTAAGCCCACACTTCTTGCACCTCACTTTGCACTTCCATCCTAGGATGTGGAGTAGTTTGAACAACATAAAATTATTTGTGAATGAGTCTGACCCATGCACCTTAATCCCAGCACTTGGGTTCTTCAGTAACAGGGAAGATGTTCCATACTTCCTCATACCTTCCTAAAATCTTAGCACGATACCTGGCACAGAGTAAACACTCAATAAATATACATGAAACTGGGCTGCTGCAGAATGCAAGAATCAGAGAGAAGATGGCAGAGGTGGCAAGGAAGACCAAACAGATCAACCTTGGGAAAGACTTTGCCTTGGCATTATTGTATGCTGCAAATATAACCAGATGCTTTCACTGTCTCCTCGTATTTCTCTGAATTTCTGATTGGAGCACTGTATCATCCAGCACCCACTCAGCATGCTTGCCTGAAAGATGAAGATTTCATGAAACTTAACAAGAGCTGGCTGTATTTACTGTCTACAGTTTTTATATTCTGACAGATAAGAGAAGCTAATTAAGTAACCATCTCTAGCTCCTCTTTCCTGAAAGGATCCAAGATATTTTAAAAAGGATGATAGAGTGGAATGAATGAGAAATCGAGTCAAACTGAAGACACAGTGAGACTGAAATTGACTCTGCTGTAGAAAAAGGCAAGGCACAGCGATCACAGACAAGCTGGTAATACTAGGAAAACCCAGTAAAGTGGATATAACATTTTGTTCATTCAGGGATTGATTGTCAGAGTCAGGCTACATTTGTCAATCCAAATTCTACACAGTAGATCCTCATAAAAACAATGCATGTGTATGACTTACTCTGCTTCAACAAACGTTCTAAGCACTCATAGTATACCAGGGGAACAGATCTGTCTAGGAGATCTTTACTCTCCAAAACTTGGGCCAGATAAAGAGGTTCCCCTTTACGAAACAATAATGATCAAATCTAACGAGATCAGAACCCTCAGTGGAATTCTGAAGAAACAGAAAATGTTCTGCCCACCACAAGGCCTCTCAGCTCCAGGAAGTGAGGGACCATCACGTTGTTTTTCCTCTTTAACAAAAGGTCAAGGCTTAAATTGCATTAAATGGACTATGACATTTCCCTTCTAATGACTAGTCTTGTTGCCTGGAACAGAGAAAACAACACGTCCATGATGGAGTACAGAGAAAGCAAAAGACTGCTGGCCTGCTGAAAGAATACTGCCAAGAAGAAAAAAAAAAAATCAAGCAAAATCTTATCATGAGGGTTCCATTTAATGTAGAAAGTGGAGGCAATAGAGGCCTCAAAGGGTGACTAAGAACCCAACTGTCCTCCCAAACAACTCCTGTGTTGAGTCATTCAGTCGTGTCGAACTCTTTGTGACCCTATGGACTGCAGCCCACCAGGCTCCTCTGTCCATGGGATTCTCCAGGCAAGAATACTGGAGTGAGTTGTCATTTCCTCCCTAGGAGATCTTCCTGACCCAGGGATCAAACCCATGTCTCCTGCATCTCCAGCACTGCAGATGATTCTTTATCAGCTAACCCATTTTCCCAGATACACCAAGAATCTTAGGTGTATCTAAGATTATGTCTGTTATGCAGATGAAGTTCTAAGAGGACTCTCTCAACCCCCTTCCTTCCAATAAGACTGTCCTCTCTTAGCTTCTCATAGATGGAAATTCTAGAACTAACACTATAAGCAGACTTCTGAGAGAATGCTCCCACCACTTCTCTCCAAAGGGGCAGCACTATCGTGGACAGATCTTATTTGTTGCTTACAAACTTGGAGCAGATGCATACATACTACACACAACACAGATACTGCACATACACCAAAGGAGCCTCACCACATGTAAAGCATCACGCGAGGAACATGCAGTACCCCACATAATAAACTGACAGATATGGTTGCTCTTATTTTTCAGATGAGGCAAGTGGGTCTCAAGGAGGCAGTTTCATTCATGCAAAGTTTCATAGGAAATACATAATGCTTATGTGATGCCAAGACCCATGCTTTCTTCATTTCATCAGTCACGTCAGCACATTCAACCACAGGGGTGGAAGTTCCGCTTGAACCATGAGAGGAAGCAGTGTAGATTCATAACATTTCAGAACTCAACAGGATATCAGTAACATATTCCTATGCTTCATACGGATACAACCATGAAGACAAAATTATTCTCCACAAAGCATTAATATGATTAACTTTAAAAAGAACAGCTCTATTGATGCATATAAAACTGACATACAATAAACTACACATATTTAAAATGTAAACATTCAGTAAGTATTCACATATATATGTATGGACACACACATAGCCATACACACACACAGAGTACAAACTCCAAAGCCTGGGTCTCTCTCTTTCAATAGCTTCCAACAGAGTCCAGACTGATTGGAGAGCAGACGAGACAACACATGAATCACCACAAATTACCATCCTTGGTCCCACACAGTCGTCCCCATTGTCATGGCCATTCTCTGCTAAACCTCTGTGCTGGGCTAAGAACTAGGAGCCTAGATCAATTGCTTGGGACAATTCAAAGAAAAGGCCATGCACAGCCATGTATGTATCTCAGAGCTCAAGGGAGGCATTAACCAACAGATGCACCATTGTTAACTGCTTTTTCTTTGGCTCAGACTTGCCCACTATTACATATATATATTATATAATATAAATGGTGCAGTTCTATGAGGGATGTTGGAGAAAAAAACAGCCATGACTTTGAAGACTACTTTTCAGTGTAAATTGGAAAAAAATGGCAAATCCAAACTATTTCATAGTATGACCCTTTTTCTGTGTAACTGTACATAGAACACATACTATATATGCATGCATGCCCATAAAAACACAGAACTAAAAAATGCAAAGATGTACATTTCTCCAAAAATGTGGTCACCCTTGTTTGTTTTCTTGTTTATTCTCTGTTTTAACTCCATTTTCTTTGGTTTTAGAGGACCCCAGATATAGAGAAGTAACTTAATCATACTACACTGCACAGGCCCCTCTCTGGTTTTATCCTAGATTTTGTTTTTTTCTCCTTTCATCTTCCATCCTGATGATATAGAGTAAACAGGAGTTCAGAAGAGCTTACTTCCAGCTTCAAGAGAGGGATGCAGGTTGCTGGAAGCACAAAAGAAGACGGGTTTATGGAAGAAGTAGTATTTGAATTGCAGCTTAGGCAGAAATGGACATTTCAGGCTGAGGGAGGAGAGAAAGCTCAGACCAAGAGAACACCAAGTGAAGGGTACACACAAGAAGGGAAAGATCCACACCTGAGTACCAGTTACAACTGTACTGGGGACCATATTCCATACTAAGAACACTGAGAGATGGGTTTTTAGTTGCCGTTGCTGCTGTTCAGTCGTTAAGTTGTGTCTGACTCTTTGCCACCCAGGAACTGCAGCATGCCAGGCTTCCCTGTCCTTCACTATCTCCCAGAGTTTGCTCAAACTCATGTCCACTGAGTCTGTGATGCCATCCAACCATCTCATCCTCTGTCGCCCCCTTCTTCTCCTGCCCTCAATCTTTCCCAGCATCAAGGTCTTTTCCAATGAGTCAGCTCTTAATGGCCAAAGTACTGGAGCTTCAGCTTCAGCATCAGTCCTTCTAATGAATATTCAGGGTAGACTTCCTTTAGGATTGACTGGTTTGATTTCCTTGCTGTCCAAGAGACTTTCAAGAAATTTCACAGTTTTTAGCATCTCCAATAAATGGAGAGGGAGGAGGGGGATGTTGAGATGGTAAGTCATTTGTCGAAGGGATCAACTATAGTTAGTGCACACTGCACCAGAATATCATGCTGTTTCCTCAGGGAACTGGGAGGAGGTAGAAGGTGTGTGGGGGCTTCCCTGGTAGCTCAGTGGTAAAGAATCCGCCTACAATACCAGAGACGCAGGTTCAATCCCTGCATTGGGAAGATCCCCTGGAGAAGGGTATCGACACCCACTCCAACATTCTTGCCTGGAGAATTCCATGGACAGAGGAGCCTGGCGGGCTACAGTTCACAGGGCCGCACAGAGTCAGACACAAACGAAGCAACTAGGGAGCAGCGGAGGGTGGGTTACAGAAAGCAGGCGGGTGAGCTCGGGAAGGTGAGCAGGCCTCAGAACCCAGGACTGAAGGTCAAGTGAAAAAGCAAGAACTTTTTCCTGTTCTCTATATAACTGCCTGTGGGATTTGGTCCTCACACTGACATAACAAATGACCAAAAAACAGTTATCAGCAGATTTCTAAGAAGCAGATTTCTAATGACTTCTTAGGAAAAAAAAATCTGCAAAGCAGATTAATGCTGCCCCAAACCAGTGGAATTCCCCAGGGCTAGCACACATACTTTAGGACACATTTCAAAAGCCAGAATTCCATCTGAGGGCACCTGAAGGAAATTTCAAGGCAGTACCTTCAGCATCTAATCATCAGATAAATGTATTAGTAGGCGTCTCTGATGGGCAGCCTCTGGAGTAAGCCGTGCCAAGCATAAAAATGCTCAGTGAGGTTCAGTGACCTCAGTGAGGATACATCTAAATGCTAACTCAACAGGGAATGTGGAAATGCTCTGAAAGTGAATCCTGGGACAAAAAGACAGCAAAACAAAACCCCATAGCAAGCTATCGGAGGAAAATCTGCTACTTACGTGCAAAGAAAACCGACGACTCCTCATTTCACTGGTCCCAGGACAAAACTGGCATGGACTTGTCTGGGAGACATTCTCAAAAAGGCCTCACCACTACCCTCTCCTTTGGGAAAACCAAACACTGAGCAAACTCAATCAAAGGTAATGATGGGAGATACCTAGATCTGGCCTTGGCATGTGGCAGATGTGAGCTGGAGCTCAAGGACAGCTTTACCTGATGAGTATAGCTTGTTTTCCAGCATTTCTTCAGACCCCTCCCCAACTCAAAAAATTCCCGTCCACATCTTACCTGTCCAGAGAGTCTCAACTCAACAATAAGCACTCCCAGAAAATCAGGAAAAGAGAAGCATTTGGTACCAGCATAATGTAATTGAAAGGACAAAGGCTTTGAAAATATGCAGACCTGTCTTCGTGACACTGACCTTCCTTCCTTATCACCTGTGTAACAACAGGCAGGCTAATTAATCTAAGCCTCAGTGTCCTCAACTGTAAAATGGGGACAGAGGATATCTTCCTCCCATGAACGTAATGGAGTTTAAACAACATAATGACAGATAAACATCTGTCACTGGGAAGGCAATCATAACCAGTATTTTCCTATGCATGCCTCTCTTCTTATCCCCTGTGGGGAACTGGAAGAGAGCCTCCTGAGCAGGACCACCATGAGAAAGGGAAGGAAATAGGACTTAGAAATGGTCTATATCTAGGAACTGCCACATTCTTCTATCCATTCTGTGACCTTTGCCTATCTGTATGATCTCATGCAAAGAGAAAGCCTATGACACCTTCCTCATAGAAGGACTACAAAGATTAAATCCTTCATCTATAAAAAACACACTGTTACATTTACAAGTTAGCAAATGGTAACATAAGGTGGAGGTGCATATGGTGGTATTGAATTAACTAGAACACTGTTCACAATGAATCACCAATGGGGGCTCTAAAATCCTTTGTCTGGAGTTTTTTCTCATTGTATGAGGATCTGAACTACAGAGATCAGACATGCAGGAGAACTGTCCTCAGATAAAATCCTCACATGTGGCCCCATGCTGCCTGAGGCAGGCTTACCAAGCAAAGGAAAGGGGTCCCTCCTTGGCTCCCTCATTAACTAGTTGTTCTGGCCATCTTTCAGGCTTAATTATGCACCAATAATCCTGACAAGACTGGCGGGGCTGCATTGTAAATCACTACGGTGGAAATTCTAAAATAAAAGCAAGATTAATGATATGACCTCAATCTTAGCATGAGGGCCCATTAATTGGAAATCATGGACTTAATTGAATTCTGGGCATAGCACAGCCAGCTGGATCAAATTTTCTGAGACCTGTTTCTTCATGCACATGAAGATAACTGAAATGCACCAATGATAACAAAGTCAAACATCGGGTGTTGCTGAGGAGAAGTTGATTATTTCCCTGCATATGAGCTCCCAATTCTGTCATGCTTTGAAGGGAACATCACCGCCATTTCAGCCACCTCCCTGTTTTCTACATGCTTAAGAGTGCTATGTAACCTCTGTGAGTCTCTGTTTTGCAATCACTGTTAATGTACACACACAGTGCTCAATAAGAAGTCATTATCATCATCCCATATTTATCACCATCTGCTATTATAAGGGGGGGCTTCCCAGGTGGCTCAGTGGTAAAGAATCCACATGACAATGCAGGAGACACAGGTTTGATTCCCGGGTCAGGAAGAGACCTTGGAGAAGGAAATGGCAACCCACTCCAGTATTCTTGCCTGGGAAACTCCATGGATAGAGGAGCCGGGCAGGCTACAGTCCATGGTGTCCGAGAGAGTTGGACACGAATTAGCAACTAAAAACTCTAATAAGGAGCTTGGAGGTGCAGAAGGGAACGGGAAAGAGCTGTGCGGCTTTTCTTCTCAGGTTGCAGAAGTGGAACCACAAATGACCAGACGAATCACTGTACATTCAGAGCCTCCCTGCACTCGAGGCAGCTTCTACCTCTCCTTGGCATCTGACACAGCAGATTCCAGCATGTCTCTTCTACTTCCTGCGGTCTAGTCTGTGTGAGGCTACCTGCTCTCGGGACAAAGATTACAGGCATGAATCCCCACCCAACACTGAGATGGGTATCACACTCTCCTCTACAGAGAAGGAAGGAGGGAACTCTTGAGATGCTGGGTAATGTGTCTAAGGCTTGCCTATAGAACATTCTGGAACCAGGATATCATGCTGTTTCCTCAGGGAATTGTGAGGATGTAGACAGTGTGTTACAGAGGGTGGAAGACAAGATGAAGACAGTAACTGGTCCTTGAATTCCAAAAGGCCTGAGGGTCAAACTAACCTTCCACAGAACAGAGTAATTTAGAGTTACTGGGAGGGAGGTGGGAATGCTTTTGTTGGAAGCTGCAAACAGACAATGTGCAAGAAAAGCTTAGTGAGAACAGAGAAGGTGCTTCATTTGTGTCTGTAGGAAATACCCAGCAGGAGGCCTACCAAGGTAAACAGTTCAAAATAGGACGTTGAATCTAACAGAATCAAATCTGTCAAGAAACCAAGAGCGCCACTTCGCTCTTATACCAACTGCAAATTGCTTTGAAGTACTGCATGGTGATAATGGCAGGGGTTATTATTTATCACTCACCTTCTGATGGCTGGGAACTGGGACTCCAGACTTTATATCCATTATCTCATTTAATCCTCACAATGACGTTGCCAAGTTAGCTCAATCATCCCCCTTTTTCAGATGGGCAAAGTGAGGACCCAAGACATAGATACAGTCACACAGCCAGGGTTCTTCCCTAGATATGTCTCCCTCCAAAGCCCATGTTCTTCTCATGACACTTTATATATTAGTGAAAAGCTTAAAACATCAAGGGAAACATTCAAACCAGCAAGCATTGAAGGAGTGGAGAAGCCAGGTCCTATGATGTCAGCTCTGTAGATGATCTAAGGATATTCTTAAGACCAAATGTTAAGGAGTGGAAACCTCTAAATATCACTTGCTGGGAAGGCACAAATGAATGAAAACTACATGCTGAGTCTTTAGCAGGCAGGAGAGGAAAGCTGAGGTCCAGCTCAGCTCATGGTCCTTCGTGCAGAGTGAGTGATCACACACCGGGGTGGGAGCAGTGCCTTCAGAGGTTCTCTATATACAGACTCTAAAAAAGCCAAACTTGTAAAAAAAAAAAAAAAAGAGAGAGAGAGAGAGCGAAATGGTGGTTACCAGGGTCCAGAGATAGGACTGAGGTTTAAGGGTACAAACTTGCAAAGAGCCAAAAGTAAGTCCTAGTGATCTAATACGAACAAAGCTAGTGGAGGTGATAGAATCTCAGTTGAGCTATTTCAAATCCTGAAAGATGATGCTGTGAAAGTGTTACACTTAATATGCCAGCAAATTTGGAAAACTCAGCAGCGG